>CAJVPZ010000680.1:0-17630 GCA_910592135.1 Racocetra fulgida | reverse complement strand
AAAAATAGAATAGTAATCTAAGAGTCCATAAATCTAGGTAGGCCTGGACCTATCCTACACTAGTATGGCTTAGGTCATGGTTAAAGTAGACTAAGCTCATAATCTTACTAAATAGCTTAAGTATCTTTTGATGTACCCTCATTAAAAATTTATTGGTTATAATAAAAGACAAGAGCCAGGCCTCGCCATAAAAAAAAAAAAAAAAAAAAGTATTCTACAAAACTATTAGTATAATGTAATACTACTTACAACATATAACCTTATTACTATATATGATATAACGGCAATATGATATAAAGGTAGTACAACCTTTACATTATAGCTGTAATGCTGTAAGTAATAACTATCTTAAGAAATATCTGCAACACTAGATCTGCCACACCAGCAAAATATGATCAATTAACATAATACCCTAACTAGAGGGCTCATTCAACTACCACCCTACAATAGAATACCATCAATCTAATGACATCTTTTTATAAGGAAGTTAAAAAAAAAGAAAAAATTTTTAAAACACAGAGGTATAGAGGATAATATTAAAGGAGAAAAGAAGAAAATGAAAAAAACTAAACTAAATACAAGATTTTTATCTATACTAGACAGTCATAATTATAAGCCTTTATCAGGCTCTATAAAAATTATATACTACTATTTAAACTAGTCTTTACTCTAATTTATATATATAGTATATTTAAAATAAGAAAAAAACTCTGCAACAAAGTAAAAAAATAGCTTTTTTGACATCAGCACCATAGAGAGGTTGTAAAAGTCAGAAATTCATACCAGAAATCTCGAGTCATTATTTGTCTAGATTGCTACATTCAAGTCATATAATCTATATATCCAGTTCTATATATATTTATATATTTGTTGTGATGGATAAAAGAGTAAACAATGTGACCAATTTGGTAAATAAACAATACATCGATCTTTTGAAGAAGGTAAGCTAAATCACTCACTTTTTTACAAAATTTTTTCTGAAAAAAGTGGAAAGACAACGAAAATATGTAAGGTTTTTCTGTAAGTTTTACAATTATATAGACAATTCTTCAAGCTTTTACTATTTTAGCAAGAGTCTTTTGACTACTACTTGTTCCTAGAATAGACCTTCTGATTTGGATGCTGAATAACTTAAAGAGTCCATTCGACAAATTAGCAAAAAAAAACTTGACTTTAAGAAAAACTGTTTAAGTTACGTCTGCTTCTCAGTATATTACAGTATATCTTTTGAACTTCATTGACGATAACCTACATGAAGATAAAAACAGTTTTAAGAATACCCTTCTGGTTTGAATGCTGAATAACTTAGAGAGTCCACCAAAAACAGCAAAATTTAATTCCCAAAAAAACTATCTAAAAAACATCTGTTTCTTAATATTTTATGTTTTCAAACTTCATTAACAATTGCTTTACTCTAAGATAGAACTGAAAAGTATCTGTCTTGGATGTTCCTATATTGTTTTTCTGTAGTTCAGTTTTTTGTTGTTGTTGTTCAGAGGATCATTAGAAAGAGTGACTGTATTTGCCCACCTATTCTATAGAACAACTTATAAAAATTTAATTAATAAAATTTGCTAATATAGGATTAAGGGTTAGAGTTAGAAGTGTTTTAAAGTAAAGTTATAATAAACAAGAATTAGTGGGTTTTAGAAGGTTAGCAGGTTGAGTAGAAAATGTAGATTTCATTTAAATTATGATCCATGACAATTATTGTTATCAATAATTTCATAATTTATAGAATTGACCAATCAGATTTTTAAAAAATCTCGAAATGATTTACATAAATTAGCCAATCAGACGAATTTACTCCTATAAGATTCCGAGGTCTTCCGTCCCGAACTTAGTTCCTTCTCTGCACGTAACCAACCGCTCTCGATATTAAACCTTTTAAATAACTTCTTGGATGTATAATTAAAAGAGGATGTGATATATTTTCTTGCATAGAATTTAAACACACTGCCACGCGTGTCTTCGTTGAGAATGTTTTAGCTTCGCGCCTGTTTACTCGGCCGACATGATCAATTCGGCCGACAAGCCTCATGTGTCATAACCGAATATTTAAGCCCCGATATTTATGGCGGCTCACGATATTTATGACGCGGGATGGCCTGTTTTGAAGGATTATTCTTCTTTTGATGGTTTTAAAGATCACTATCTCGGCTAATACTTTAGTTCTATGTTTGCAGGACTGACTAATTAAGGTAATTGCTATAACCCGTTGTAGGTGATGCATATAATCAGGCAACTGGAAGCTCTTCGTGACCACAGTTATTGTAAACGTTTTTGCTTGATTTTTTCAATTACGTCTCAATTATTCATTCTGTATTATTATTTTATTATTATAAAAATACCTTCCTATAAAAATCGATAAATTTCTACAAATATCTACATTACCAATAAATTTAAACTTCTTTACAATTATAATATAGAGATTAATACTTTTTAAAAGACTAGCGTTTTGTTGATCTAGGTTAATTCTTTAATAAAATAAAAGGGTTTAGATTAGAGGTTGGACACAATCCGTGTCACCCACGAGTGAGTTATGTCAATCCGGTGAAAGCTATCCCTGAAACCACCTAGCGTCACCAACCTAAGAAATTTCAAATTAAAATTAAAGATCAGGTGTAACGTAAAATCAAGAGGTATCAGTATACCCATAAGCAAAAATTTTTTTCTGAATAACTTTAACGTTATTACTCAATTCAAAATCACTAGATTAAGGAATAATTTCATAGGTTTAATTAGTCTGGTTAGTCCCTTTTTCGACTCTACAATTATTATTATAGACGGCTTTATTAAACACCAGTGGTGTTTAACGTCACAGTTGCTACGTACCATATTGTCGCGCTTAATTCGGGGCCATTATTCTAAATAACGTCCATGGGCGTTATTTCGCGACGAATCAAAAACTGTTAAATAATTAATATATATTTGATACATAAGACTCACATTCCAAAAAACCTCCCTAGCTTTATTTTTAGCCCTAACTTTTAACTTCTAATCTTACCCTTATTTCTAACCTTAATCTAATTTTAACAGAAAATTACTGTGAAAAAATCTATGGTGTTGAACATATAACTGCGAAATAACGATTGTGAGCGTTATTTTTGAGAACTTTATCTTTAAAAAAAAGGACTATTTGGTCATACCTTGTAAAATACCATAACATACCAAAAGATAATGCCAGTCTTTGAAGAAAAATTCACTCATTATTGTACGTACGTACGTAAGTACGTAGACTAACAGTTAGTCTATATATGACACAAATTTTCATTGGTTAGTATAAGAACATTCTTTGCGTAATCTAAAATCATGAAAAAAACTTTTATTACATCGGAAAAAAAGAAATAAAAATAAAACCGTAAAATTTACGCACATACAGTACGTACAGTACGTATGTATGTGAATGATACATTCGACCGCCACAAAATACAGTTAATACGCAATATATAATAAGAAATAATTAAAAATTTAATAACGATAACAGATAAATATCCGACCGATTATGAAAAAAACAATACAATTGAATAAAATTTGGGCAAGATAAACATGATTATAAAATGTGTAATTATCGTTATTCTTTGTATTCATTAAATAATGAACTCTTATCAAAAACTTACTTTTTTATAATAGCCCCTGCATGGAAATGCGTTTTCAGCCATATTTTTTAAAGCAAAAAATGAAAATTCACATATTGTTTAATAATACACAAACTATCAAAGAATGTTTTTTCAAAGACCAAAATAGAAAAATGAACTTGAGAAAAAACCAAAAAACGTAAGGTACTTACAATAAATAATGCCAATCTTAGATGGAAAGATATTACAAACTAAAGAAAAAAAGGTTGGTAATTAATCCAAATGCACCCATCGTAAATGTGAAACGTGAATCCGGTCTTGAAGAGGCATTATTCATGTGGATGGTTTTACATAATAACAGGATGTACAGTGATGAAAAAAAGTATGAGCAAAAAAAAAAGATATTGCATCAAATGATTGGTTAAATAAGGATAGAGTTTTTTTTTTTTTAAGGCATTACAGATTTTTTATTGAGAGTAAGTAGCTCAAGCACGCCATCATGGTAAGGTGATATTAATTGAAATGGGTATCAAAGAAAATTTTACTAAAAGATGAATTAGATGAACTCGGATGATTCATACTTAATAATCAGGTACATAGGTCAGCAGGTGGAGGATCCATTATCGATAAATAATATTGTACTAATAATAAAATCTAAATAAGAATAGGATTTTTTGAATCATAACCAAGTTTGGTAAATAGTAATAAATATTTGAGTGACAAGACCGAGACAATGATGAATGAATGATTCGAGAAAAGAAATTTGCTAAAGAAATTAGAAAGCAGGATTAGAAATTTTAACGTCTAAAAATAACAGGTTTTTTAAGAGATAATTGTTCTAAAATGCAGGGTGACTAATAAAGTATAGATCCAATAACAGAGTTTATCAGAGAAAAAAAAGAACGCATGTACAGAAAAGAAAAGTTTACTAAAGTATTACAGTGAGAAAAGAAGGTGTGGGGGGTGTTTGTTAATCTATTCTAGATTTACAAACCGGCATTTATTTTTTTGGTGTGCATAAATTGCACGGTGCATAGTCTGTCAAATGTAACATCTATCAGCTATTTCAGCTATTTGATGTATAATGACGAATTAGTTATATTCATGAATATCAAATGACCTTTAACATACAGTAATCGACACGTATTTTTAACCAGCCGAACAGAAAAAGAAATATTTGATTCCTAAAAAAGAACATCTTTAAATTATGTAAAAAGCGTGAGAACATACTTTGCGATGGAAAATCCATCTATATCGATTCTTTCGTAATAGTCACAAAAGATCGTCTGACTATATACTCTAACAACTCCAAACCCGATCTGGAAAAAAATGTAGTAATAAAATGCTTAGATTATTGTCCACCGCACAAATGTTTTGTTTCCCCACAGAATTATAATATTTACACGAAAAATAAGTTTGCACAAAAATACAAGGTATACAGAGTATACAGAGTATATAGAGTATACAGAGTATACAAAGTATACGCGATGATTTCACTTATCTTTGAATCTATTAACTATTAAGAAGAGTTAGTTACTTATGTCTATTCTTATGAAAATGGTTGATTTTGGAAATAATCTTTCATTTACTTGCATGAGAATCTACTAAATTTAATAAAATATTGTCAAATATTGTAAAATATTGTAAAATATAAAATATTGTAAAGTATTATAAAATATTGTGAAATATTCAAAAACGCTTCATATTATCTTAAAATAATTAGAAAGTTTCAAAAGCACGGGTTTTACCTTTCGTTTCGTTTCGTTTCGAAAAGTCTTTGATGCACAGATTGTCTTAAATTATGTGATGTAAATATTGACGCAATCATTTGCTAAAGATAGTGTGGCTTTGTATCACATGATTCAATAGCCGGTTTTTTTACCATTATTCTCACACATACACATCTGCAGTATGTAGAGTATGTGATGAAGAATTTTCCATCAAAATAAAAAATCACGTGCATAAGCATATATAATATTTTAAAAAATAGATCTGCACTATTTGTCGCATCTGGTACTTTTAATGATCTTATTTTTATACGTTTTTACTATATAGATTATTATACTGTATATAGTTATTTTTACTATAGTTATTATACTTATTATAATTTTATTTTTTATTTTATATTGCTTTGTAACTTCTTCATATTGTTCCCACTTGTTACTTTGTAAACCCCTAGATCCAGATCCTTTCCATTGAAAATCTTATATATAAAAACCTTTTGTTGCCGTTTATTTTAAATTTTTTTTTTCTTTTTTTACTCACTGACAAAAAAGAATTTTTTGTCATTTCCTCATAAAGATACTTAAAATTTTTTTCTTTGTCGTATGGACTCTTCTCTATTAATCCATTAATTATTTGACATTTTCACGTGCTTTCAACATTCTATTTCGCGTTAGCGGTCGAATCAAATCAATCATATAAATGCAATCATTTTTTACAAAAAATTCTTTCATTAACCGTTTATCATTATATTCAAACATTTTTTAATTCCCTTCATTTAATTATAGTATTTAGGTTGTTAATAATAATCCCAATCATTACTTTAGATTTAATTACGCTAGATTGATTTTTTGTCTTGTTAAAATAAAATAATGACCACATTAATAGAAAATTACTTCGACCCTTCTGAACGTATCGGTAAATTCATCGATAATGGCCGTTTAGAGATAACTAATATCCTGGGCATAGGAGCGTATGGTGTGGTTTACTCTGCAAGACATGTCAATCGACGCGTTTACGCTATAAAATGTATGCCAAAGGTTAATATAGATACTCGGCAACAAAGGTTACATGCGACTGAGATTAACCTTCATGCTCAGGTTTCTGGTCATCCAAATATCATAAGATTGGAAAACGTTATTGATACTGATGATTCTTTGAACGTTGTTCTTGAATATTGTCCTGAAGGTGATCTATTCTCAATGATTACCGAAAAAGGTGGTTACCTTGGAAATGACAATCTTATCAAACAAGTTTTCGTGCAAATTTTGGATGCCGTTCAATTTGCCCATTATAATGGTATCTATCATCGTGATCTAAAACCTGAAAACATCCTTGTTTTTGATTCTGGAAGAACCGTCAAACTTGCCGATTTTGGTTTGGCTACTACTGATACCTGGTCAAAAGATTTCGGTTGTGGGTCTACCTTTTATATGAGTCCTGGTAAATCCTCTTATCATTTAAATACATATATATACATATATATACATATATATACATATATATATATATATATATATATATATATATATATATATATATATATAATGCTATCTAAACTTGCATTTAAGCTCATAACTATGTATATATTTTTAAATTATTTTAGAATGTCAAGGTGGTCTTCATAAACAAGTACGAGGTTATGCGACTGCTCCAAATGATATTTGGTCTTTAGGTGTTATTCTAATTAATATCACTTGTGGTCGTAATCCATGGAAACAAGCTTGTCTTCGTGATGAAACCTTTTCCATGTATCTTCAAGACCGTGATTTTTTAAAGACTATACTTCCACTTTCGGATGAATTAAACGAAATTTTAAAAGACATTTTTAATCCTAATCCTGAAAAGCGCATAACGTTAAAAGAGCTCAAAGAACGTGTGTTGGCTTGTGAAAAGTTTACTATATCTGAAGATGATATAAAGTCCACTCAAGAAGTTGAGGAGTTTATTGACATTTGTGATATGCCGATATCAACAGTTGCTCCACGTGAGATACATAACTATTCATCCTTGAGTTCGTCTGCTACTGCGTGTTCGTGGTATTCGATGAATAGTGAGATGGATTTTTCTACTCCTCCGTCTGAATTTTTAGTAGATTATGACCGTTGTTTCTCCTCTTCAACGGGTTCTTCGTCGTCTTTGTCTACATTGGCAACTAGTCAGCCTGACTTAATTAAATGTTTTAATGATGAATTGGGAATCAGTTTGAAATGTGGTGACCTTATAATGGAAGATCATATCCTTCAGACTGATTGCATATTTTAACATCCATCTTTTGTTCTTTCGCTTCCTTATTATTCGGGACTACCCCTATACAAAATTATATATTATATATTGTACAAATCAGACATTCATATATATATATATATATATATGCATATATATATATATATTATCATTTTCTATGCACTACATTTCGTCAAAAAAAAATTACATTCCACAAATGCGACTTGCAAACAAAAAAATTTCAAACAAAAATCGTCCAATTTATAGAATAATTTTCATATGGTATAATTTGTGCGAATATCGCACGTACATTTTAAAAAATTACACTTAAGCAATTCTAAGAAATCGTTATTTTTTTCCTTAATATAAAAAAAAAAAAAAATTTTTTTTAATATTTTTTTTTTGCAGAATCACAATAAACACATTTTAGTAACATAATTTTTCCCCTTTAAAGCTTTTATCATAAACAAAATTTTCTTGTAAATATTGGTAAAATTTTTTGAAACTTCTTTTTGTATATAAAATCTTTACAATTTAGTTTTTGGTGTTTTTTTTAAGATTTTTTTTAAAAAAAAAAAAAAAATTCTAATAATTGCGAATCAATTCGAATCACAAACACAAATAAAATCCTTACTTACTGGCTAAGTATTTATCAACGTGTCAATCCAACGTGTCAGTTCAAAGTGTCAGTTCAAATGTGTCAGCTCAATGTACCAGTTCAATGTGTCAGTTTAATGTGTCAGTTCAATAACGATATGTCAAATCAATTAAAAAATGTGTCAGTAAATGCGCCAACCTAATGCATCAGTTCAATTCTGGTTAACTGTTTTAGTTCAATGATATATACGTACGTATATATAAGTATTTTTACTTTTGGTAAAATTACTATCTCAATTGTGTATTGTCATTAAATTAAATTACTAATTAATTTTCTTTCAACATTTGAGGGTGAATAATCAGTCATTAGCATCATAACGATTATAATAATTTGTTTAACAGGTTAGCGTTAACAGGACTGTACCGAGATGTATGTGAAATTTGAGATTTTTGAACTTGTCTCTATCCGGTAATGATTACATCAAGTAATTTGAAAAATTTAATACCTGATATATATTATAATAACAATAATATTTAACGCTGACAAATAATTTACAAAAATTTTGAAGTAGAATTATAATCAAAAGTTTATTTACTTTTTTTTTTGGCAATTACAATCATATTTTAGTAAATTAAATGTCAATGGCAAGTGGCTTTTTTTTGTACAACAGAGATAAACTTTATTTTTGCCTTCGCCTCCAACGCTGAACACAAGATATCTTTTTTTTAAAGTTTCGGTGGGATAATAACTTGAGTAACAATTGAACAATAGAAATTTAACTTGCATTATTGCCAATTGAGCCTGAAATTGGATAAATTTAACCAAGGATTGGGTAAATTTTACCGGAAATTAGATTATATCAAAAACCGGGAATCATTTAATAATTACGTAAAATAAACCAAGAAGCAGACAAGATTGTAATATTGTGAACAAATTTTTTTTTATTCATTTTATGTATACAAGAATATACAATAATGAATACAATAATGAATTTGTGAGTTTAATTTATAGGTACAAATAATACTCAAACATTAAACTTTTCTATACAAAATAAAAACCTTATGCAACAAACCCATACAAACCTATTATTATTTATACCATATAACGTCCAGGGTGTAATTTCAAATTTCGGCCTGTACTAAGCTTTATGCAAGCCAAAATTTGAAATTACACTCCTGGACGTTATTTCATGTTTATATAGGATACTAATACAGTAACTTATTATTCCTTCATAAACTTTCCGGGTAACTCAATACTTCGGATTGTGGAAGGTGTGAGACCGAAATCTCGTGGACATGAAATATTTAGCTCTATACATATGACTTTGATAAGTGCATAATGATGAATCTAAAAAATAAATTATATGAAAATTATGTGAATTAGAATTATTAATAATCAAATAATAATCAACTAATAATCAAATAATAGACAAATAATAATAAAAACTTACTGCATGGAGACAGCAAAACCATAATTCTCTGCCGTATGTAGATTGTAAAGATAAAGGTCCATTTGACGCATCAACGTCGACCGTAGCATTTAGATCTATAATAGTATTTAATGGTATGGATGTACAATCACTAATAATAGTTGACTGTAATTTCGAAATTTGTTTTATAGCAGTTTCGCGTGATGTTTCTATTGGACCCTATTGATGTAGAATACAGAGTCACGTGAATCGTTAATACCCGGTAAAAAAAGTACTACAAGAACGCAGGCATATTAAAATATACGCATATACATATAACATACATAACGATCTCGATTATTATCATAATCTACATTCCAATTATGCGATTCATTTATCGTTTCTACCGAATCGTAATCGTTATATTCTTCATTGTTAAATTCATCTTCGATAGTTGAGGCCCTTCTTGATATTAAAGGCTTTGATTCAAATAACAAACGAAAGTGATCATAGATGTGTCTAATTTTTAAATAATTTAAATATATAATATATATAATATACAGATTAATTAGTAATTAGTAATACTAAATTGAATAAAGACGATCTCATGATAATAAGAAGAAATAAATACCTAACATGTTTTCCAATAGTACTTGAAGGAACAAACTTACTTTCAAATACATAACTCTCATCATTAGGCAAATTTTTTAAAAAGTCAATACATTGCTGTAGAGTCTTGAGTGTAACTCTGTGAATCTCTTGCTCAGCGCTAAACGCGGTTAAAGGTATAATTTCTTTAACAGGTAATGGATCGTCAAGAGAGGACCAAGAGCTTACTTCAACTTCATTGTTCGACTCAGTAGAGACTATGCTATGACGAGCAGCAGCTCCTCTAGCAGTAGCAGCTCGAGAAAGACTTGGATAAAGAGTCTCAGTAAAGTTTTTATTAGGAGGTGGTGGTGGAACTTGAAATTGTAAGGTAGGAATAGAAAATTTAGAAAATAATTTCATTATAAATTAGCGGCACAGCCAAAGTAAAGTAATAATTATGATATAATCTAATTTTTACATGTATATTAAATTTTTAATGAATAAACTTGTGGTTCGTGAGAAAAGACTTTATCACTGAAGAAGGGAAAAGTCGCAAGTTTATATATACATAACTTTTAATAACAAAAATGCATGATGGGGTAGTCACACCTAGATCATGGTACGACAATTTTTATTTGTTAAACATTCAATTAACACGTTTCTTTTAAATGGTTCATTTGCGTAAAAGAAAAGATAAAATTGGTTCCGATAGCCTTGTGAACTATTCTTTGTTTGGTGATTGATAGTCAATCGTCCAGCCTTGACAATTGAATAACAAGAAAGATTGACAGAAAAAGTGAAATAGCCAATAACTACTTAGCCGCCACTTAAAGATGCAAGAAACTTAATATTTCCAATACAGCATCGGTATGTACAAATAAGAAAACTTATCAAGATAACTCCGCGCTTAATTTTGACTCACATTGCATATTATTGTTCTTCTATTTATCAAACTGCACGTGATACATCCTTGCTTCTGGTCAATTTCTACGATCACTATCAAGGAAGTATTGGTACGTAGGTACTAAGCGACTTCTTAATTCTACGTGGTAAATACGTACGTACGTACGTACGTATATATGTGTTTTATGTTATCCTGCTGTAACAAGATTGCCCATGAAACTTTACACCCATAAATGTGAATTCAAAGTGGCTGCTTCAGGGTCTTTCTCTGAATTTGCAATTTAAGAATGTAACACGAAACTTTATACCGTTTAGAGAATTCATACACTTACACTCGAAGAATTATATACGTTGATGAAAGAATTGCGTAATTGATAACTGAAATGCAGAGATCCATCTCTATTAATACTGTAATATGTGTGACTTGAACCTATTTAGCCAATTTCTTCTGCGTATACCTTCTGCGCATACCTTCTGCGCATATCTTTGGCGTAGGGTTGCATCGGTTCTACAAAAGACCAGTCTAGAACCGGGCCTGATAAGGACCGTGGGACCGTTTTAATGACCGGTTCAAGGTCGGTTCTCATAAATGCTGATTTGGGGAACGTCTAAGCGAAGCAGATTTTTATAATATATATTTTATTGATTTAACTTTAGGATTATGGTCATCTTATATTTGGGTTAGTTTAGGTAGCAAAATTGTCTTTAGACATTTTTAATTAACCCACTCGAGGTAGGTTTAGACGGTATTTTTCAGGTTTTTTTTGTTTTTATTTCTTGTTTTGATCTTCCCCAGTATCGCCACCAAAAAGTTGTAGTTACGTGATATTGTTGTGGCGCAAACCAATAAGATTTCAAGATCAAGTGTAATGTTGCACAATCAAGAAAAATCAAAACAAAAGTTTCTTTTGCCAAAAATTGCTTATAACTCATAATCTTATATAGAAAACCACTTTTAATATATTAACAAAAAAAATTTCTTAAGTGATTTTACTAATATGTTTACATTAACATTTAACTATAATATACTGCAAAAAAAATTAGGATGCAAATCACTAACTCTTCCTAATGATCATTTGTACCAAGTTTTCTCTTAAAACAACTGCACTTTTCTCAATATTTTATTAAGTAAACACATTTTGGCTGCCTAAGTAAAATTGTTTTTGACAAAATTTTACATATAGGTGGTCTAGTTTTATATCTTTAAAGCCTTTTATTACAGAGATATAACTAAATTTAATTTTTTGCTTACTCTTAAAAAAATTCAAAATTTTATTAAGTAAATTGCTATTGTTCTTTAAGACAAAAAAATTTAGCTTACTCTTAGCTTTAATTTGATATATTAAACATTATAAACAGATAAAAATTAAAAATTTTATAACTAAAATATTTCAAATCTTTGTTGCAAAAATTTTGCTTAATTTTTGTTAAAATTTTTTCTTTTTTTGGGGCATTTTGGTCTCCTAGGATGTCCAGATTGCAGATCTAGGATTACAAATCAAAATTACAAATCTATTTACACAATTCAAATCTCTGTTTCATTTATTTTTAGACTTAATCTAATTTTAGTAATTTATTTTTAAATAAATTACACAAATTTTGATTTATATTGATTACGTCAATCTGTCGATCACCTAATTGTTACATAAGGTAATATCTTATTTGTCACACTCTTCATATATCACACCCTTATTTGTCATATCCTCTTATTTGTCATATTTCTTATTCATTACATCCTCACATCATTATTATGTCAACTTTAACTTCTTAAAATCTGGACTCCTATGATATTAATTATTATTATTTCAAATATCAAAATCGCTTTGGTGTTGGAATATATGAAAACAAACCTCAATCTCTTTGAGTACTACCACCTGATGCACAACCTATAGCATATAAAGCACTCAAAAAACAATATTACTTTATTGTTTCTCAACAACCTATCATTACTATTTATCTTTGCGACAAATTTTATACTAGTTTTACTTCCTAATACTACATAATTAATCATCAAATAGCACTTGGTCAACTACCTACTACAACTAATGCTACTATCTCTACTAAACGCTTTAGTCTTATTACTGATGAATTACCATTTTCTCTAATCACTAAAAAACATCAACAAGAAATTGATCTTACAAATCTATGAATTCTTTTCCCAAATTACTATACTAACCCAACATCTACTACTATTATTGCACACTTTCAACATTATCATACTTGCTTTCTTTGCAAAGTTAAAAATATCTTATGTGTTACTACTGAACAAATCAATCATGCATCAAATTATACGATATTTTGTATTTTTAAAAATTTTCTAATATACAGATTATGCTCTCTAAAAATATATAATATCAAGCTCAAACCACTTCTTTTTACTACTCCACTCAACTTTAAACACCAAATTGCTATTACTTTACTTAAAACCCATTTTAACATTACTTTAAATCCTAAACAATTAATTATTGCTTCTTTTATTAAACTTAAAACATTATCTTCTAAAGATAAAATCCAAATCTACAAAACTCTTCTTCTCAAGAAAGCAACATCTCAGCAATATCAACAATATACTCAAGACAAACAAAATCAAAATTAAAATCAAAACAAACCTCCGACAAAACAAAGAAATACAACTAATGATCTTGATTAGTTTAAAGAATTTTCTGTCTCTAAAGAAATAGAGAAAAACATTAAATTTAATACAGCTATAGCTTACCAAATTTTCAACTTCATCAAGCCTCACCTTATCAATGTATATTTTAGAAAAGTTATTAAACCTGTTACAGATGACAAATCTGCTTCCAAATTCAACTATATGTATCTTGTCAAAGTTATGGCTGGATAAAAATCTAAATTTCTAACAGATTCTATCTATGAATACAACTCCTCAATTGACAAATCAATTACTATTCCATTTGATCTACTCCTTTCTACCTTTATCACACTACTTAAACAATTTACTACTACACTCTTTATTCAACTTAATTATCCAAAAATTTTTGTATCATATAACTTCATTTCACTATATTTGCTTGCTAATCATAAACTAGTTGTACTTAACTTTGCACAATTACATCTTATTCTCCATAACAAATACCAAACTATCAATTCCGATAAATTCTATATAGATTTAGAGATATAACCAATATATTTCAAACTTCATTACTATATCAGCAAAGATAGCATTAATCAGCCTCTCTTTAAAGTTCAAAATGACAAAAAATTCAACATTAATTTCTCTCTTAATATTCCTAAGAAATCATTTTTCGAAATATTTCAAATTCCCTCTCTAAAAGAACATCTACCTGCATTTAATACATGGTTTGACAAATTCTTTGAAATATATAAGCACCAATTCTCTAATATTGATAAGAAAAAAATCTACAACTATATTAAATATCAAATCACACTTAAACATGCAAAGCACTACTTCCACAACAATTTATTATTTTATCTATTGATTCTTTTCATGAACGTCTTCAATTATGTTTCAAAGCAGCTCTATAATATATTTACACTTGCCAAGTAGACAAGTATACTACTTTACCTCAAAACAAAGAACACAATATTAAAAACCTTGCTAGTACTTTCTTTACAGACTCTTTTAAACATTTTTCAGCTCTAGAAAAAACTACCTCAATCTCAAAACCACTAACTATATACCCAACTCTTAATTATTCTATATTTAATAAAGGAGATAATTATGTAGCCACATTTTAAAAACTGACACCAATTTTCTTTTTTAGAAAACTTGCAGTCTTTACTGAAAATAAAGCTATGAAACTTAATAATAGCGAAAGAAACTATCCACATCAAAGCTATTACTTTTATTGCTACTTTAATATATACCTTAAAGCTGTTGCACAGAATGATCAAATTTATGATCTTTATCATTAGCAAGCTATTGACAAAATTACAGCCAAACCAACCAATATCAACTATCTTGTCAGAGTTTTGGTATATTTTTATATTCTTAAAACAGGCGACAAACTCTCAATTAATTATCTCAGAGAACTTTATAATAAACAATTCTATTCTAAAGCAGAAAAAATTCTCTATACTAAATTTAAAATTAATTTCAAAATACCTAAAATCACTTCTAATATTTTCTTTATATTATCTCCAAAAACTGCTACCAAACCTGATTCTTCTTTTCAACAACAACAAGATTTAACTTCTCAACAACAACAAGATACAACCTCTCAATTAACTACTAGTTCATCAACCCAACCTGATGAAGATACTGTTATGACTAATACTATATCTGAATATCAAACATCTGAACAAGCATCTCCAAAAACTAAACTATACTCAAATATAGTTTTAAACTAAAACCCCTTAATCTTTATACTTTCTTATAGTCTTTTTTGCTAAACTCTTCTGCAGATATCATAAATGCAACTACCGCTTTTAGAACAATAATGTCTTTTACAGACTGTGGGTCATTTCTAAAAAAAAATGATGTAAGTGGATGGGTGGATAAGTCCATTTATGTGGAGAACCAAGATAATGACAGTCAGATTCAATATACAGAGCAGACTATGACACTCTTTGTAGCTATGAGAACCAGGCTTAAAACGGCGAGCAATTCTGCAGAAGATTATTTGTCCAAATCATCATCAACACCTTTAGACTTTTATAATTTGGATGCATGCTACAACAAATACTTACTACATCACAAACTTCCTCTTCTTAAAAAACTTCAAACATTATAATCTTTCTATTCTCATCTTAGTATTCATGCTCTATATCTCAAAAAATTTTGCTACTATCTCACTATCTAAAGACAGGAAAGAAGCATATGTCTATTTACTATATGAGATTAAATTACTGCCAAATTATATTCTATCATTAATATTAGATATATACAATATACCTCTTAAATCTTATACAAACACATTACCAATCTTATCACTTACAACCTCTGATGAAGAACTTAAATCTCTACTAGCAAATCTACTTTCACTATTATATAATCCTACTGATAATACCTCAAGCTTATCTACTTTACCTCCAACATCTACTAATAATATTTTCCACTTAACACCTACACTACAAACTTCTATACCTGCAGAAAAACTTTGAGATCTTTATTTAACAATCACCACTCATAATATCAGAGGTTTTAACAATATAACTAAGAGAGAAGCATAGCAGAATTATTGTCTCTACAATAATATTCATATTGCTTGTATTACCGAAACTAAAATTGCCAACACGACAAACCTTTATTTTTGCAATAACAACTTATTTACCTATTTTTGGGCTAACTCTGATAGCTTAGCTGAAGGAACTGCTATTATGATTCACAATCATCTTTAATCCCACATTCACAACTGCCAAACACATCCTAGTGAAGCAATTGCTCTTGATCTTTTCTTCAAAAGCAATATTAAACTCCGCATTATAGGCATTTATCTTTCACCTACAGATATATATAATCATAATGAAACACAAAACACAGTTATTGCATGGATTCAACAAACCTATCAACTCAATCTTTACCCAATCATACTTGGTGACTTTAATACACATAATAATGTTTTTAGTACATCATCTAAATATCATCTTATCAACTATCTACATCACTCTAATATGTATAATCTTGGTGCACATACTAATAATACATACTATATATAGTTAAACAATATTAGCCAAAGTTGCATTGATTACATTTGAACAGACTTATTCAACATTCAGTTCTTTCTTTCATATAACCTTGACAATAGCCATACCTTAACATTTAGTGATCACTCTATTTTTTTATTTTTCTAAACTTTTACTAATGCATATAGCAAACCTCCACACTATCAGACTAGCCTTTGCTGAAGAATTTTTAACTACAAAAGCATGTCACCTAAAAAGTGAACAGAATTTTTGACAACCTTACTAACAACTTTAATTTATATCACACTCCTCTCAATACTGATACCAATGAAAGTCTTGAATTACTTAGCACAAAATTGAATATTCAATTATTAATATGGCAATACATACAATATCTAACAAAATAACTAGAAAACATAATTATAATCATCAATACACACCCCATTGTACTTCACTCTATTTATCACTTAAAGAACTTAGTCACAAAATCAAAACTGTTAAAAACAATAATAACAACATAGACACCAACCTTATCAATTCCAAAATTCACAATATCAACTCAAGGTTTCACTATAATCTTCAAGTATTTACTTCCTCTCAACATTCTTTATAGATCCAACACGTACAAGAAATCTGGAAGCAACTTTATAATGCTTGCTAAATTGAAAACTCTCTTTTATTTCGACAACAAATTAAACAAGTGACTGAGAAAAGATGTGAAACACTTTCTGCAAAACCTAAACAAGCTATTAATAGTATTCTTAATCATTACCAAACTTCTATTCACTTTTCTAATATTAAACTTCTAAACCAACTTATTACAGACCCAAACCTTATTAAGCAATATATACAATCACATTTTTTTAACTGAACAACTTATTAACCTATCAATCAAAATCTTTTCAGCAACTTCTGGTCTGCACAATACCAAACTCAAATACATATCAATACTCAGTAATATAATTCTCTTACTCTTCCTATTTCAAAAAAAAAAGTA
>CAJVPZ010000679.1:0-17631 GCA_910592135.1 Racocetra fulgida | reverse complement strand
GTTTTAATCAATTTATTGGGTTGGGACTTACAGTAAACTATCTATATCAAGTAGAAGAAGACAATTTCAAATCTTTTGTGAATGAATTTGAGCAATATTGTATCAAAAAGTACTCTGAAAAAAAAGGATAATATAAATTAAGATTTTAAATTTATGATAATACGTATAATTCTAATTTTATGATAGGGTTTAATTTCAAATTTATAATTTAAAAATATTATATGATTTTTTAAGCTAATAAATTAAGCTGATAAACTGATATGATATGTTTGAGAACTGAATATTGAACAGATAATATAAATAATCTACGGGTTACTTTAAACTGATGAATATCCATAGATTTAAACTAACCCGTAGATTATTTATATTATATATAATTTGCGGTTTGCATCACTAGTTTGATGAAATTGTTTGCTGTTGTGAAACTTTCGTCCGTATGTAAACAGTTAAGACGATGCGAATATTGGGTTTAATATAATAAAACCGATTAATCAATAGAACCGATTGTAGTAACCAGGTGATCAGAATTTATATTGAACAGCGGCGGTTTTTAATGTACTGACTAGCTAGTTAAGCCAGCTGTTTCAATTGAAAAGATCACGGTCCCTCCTGTTCATATAACCAGCTAGTTTAACTAGCTAAGACTAAATAGGAGTAGAGTTGATTGATTCCTTGAAAATCTACTTTCAGCTGTGTGTAATTAGATAGAAGTTGTGATTTCTTAATGTTGTGAAATTTTCAGCCGTGTTTGTGATTCCTTAATGTTGTGAAACTTTTAGCTGTGTTTAGAAAGATAGAAGTTTCCTTATTCTACATGTAAATTCCGATTAATTCCGATTGATGTCGCTAGGAATTGATTCTGGTTGATGTTGTAAAACTTTCAGCTGTGTTTGTGATTCCTTAATGTTGTGAAACTTTCATCCGTGTTTTTTTGAAAGATAGGAGTTTCCTAATTCTACTTTCATCCATGTGTAAATAGATAGATTGATTTCCTTGTATGAAAATCTGGTTGACGTAATGAAACTTTCAGCCATGTTTGTGTTTCCTTAATGTTGTGAAACTTTCAGCTGTGTTTAGAAAGATAGGAGTTTTCTTGTTCTACTTTCATTCATGTGTAAATAGATAGGAGTTGATTTTCTTGTATAAAATCTAGTTGATTCCGGTTGATGTGAAACTTTCAGCCATGTTTGTGTTTCCTTGATGTTGTGAAACTTTCAGCCGTGTTTGTAATTCTTTTAATGCTGTGAAACTTTCAGTTGTGTTTAGAAAGATAGATGTTTCCTTATTCTACTTTCATCCGTGTGTAAATAGATAGGAGTTGATTTCCTTGTATGAAAATCTAGTTGATTCCGGTTGATGTGAAACTTTCAGCCATGTTTGTGTTTCCTTGATGTTGTGAAACTTTCAGCCGTGTTTGTAATTCTTTTAATGCTGTGAAACTTTCAGTTGTGTTTAGAAAGATAGATGTTTCCTTATTCTACTTTCATCCGTGTGTAAATAGATAGGAGTTGATTTCCTTGTATGAAAATCTAGTTGATTCTGGTTGATATAATGAAACTTTCAGCCGTGTTTGTGTTTCTTGATGTTGTGAAACTTTCAGCCGTGTTTGTGATTCCTTTAATGCTGTGAAACTTTCAGCCGTGTTTAGAAAGATAGATGTTTTCTTATTCTACTTTCATACGTGTGTAAATAGATAGGAGTTCATTTCCTTGTGTAAAAATCTAGTTGATTTCGGTTGATACTTTCAGCCGTGTTTGTGTTTTTTTAATGTTGTGAAACTTTCACTGTGTTAAGAAAGATAGGAGTTTCCTTGTTCTACTTTCATCCGTATGTAAATAGATAGGTTGATTTCCCTTGTGTGAAAATCTAGTTGATTCCAGTTGATGTTGTGAAACTTTTAGCTGGGAATGGATTCGGTTGATGTTGTGAAACTTTAAACCGTGTTTAGAAATATAGAAGTTTCCTTGTTCTACTGGAATCAACTAGATTTTCACACAAGGAAATCAACCTATCTATTTACACGGATGAAAGTAGAACAAGCTTCTATCTTTCTAAACAAACACGGCTGAAAGTTTTACGACATCAACTGAAATCAACTAGATTTTCACACAAGGAAATCAACTCATCTATTTACATACGGATGAAAGTAGAATAAGAAATCCTATCTTTCTAAACACGGATGAAAGTTTCACAACATTAAGGAATCACAAACACAGCTGAAAGTTTCACAGCATCAACCGGAATCAATTCCTAGCTGAAAGTTTCACAACTTCTATCTATTTACACACGGATGAAAGGAAACTTCTATCTTTCTAAACACGGCTGAAAGTTTCACAACATTAAGAAAACACGAACATGGCTGAAAATTTCACAACATTAAGGAATCAATTTCTGGCTAAAAGTTTTACATTAACCGGAATCAACTAGATTTTCACACAAGGAAATTAATAGTGAAAGTTTCACAACATTAAAAAAAACACAAACACGCTGAAAGTTTCATGACATCAACTGAAATCAACTAGATTTTCACACAGGGAAATCAACTCCTATCTATTTACACATGGATGAAAGCAGAATAAGGAAACATCTATCTTTCTAAACACGGCTGAAAGTTTCACAGCATTAACGGAATCACAAACACGGCTGAAAGCTTCACATCAAGGAAACACAAACACGGCTAAAAGTTTCACAACATCAACCGGAATCAACTAGATTTTTATACAAGAAAATCAACTCCTATCTATTTACACACGAATAAAGAAACATCTATCTTTCTTAACACAAACACGGCTGAAAGTTTCACAACATCAACCGGAATCAACTAGATTTTCATACAAGGAAATCAACTCCTACCTATTTACACACGAATGAAAAGTAGAATAAGGAAACTCCTATATTTCTAAACACGGTTTAAAATTTCACAACATCAACCGAATCCATTCCCAGCTAAAAGTTTCATTACATCAACCAGAATTACACAAGGAAATCAACCTATCTATTTACACATGGATGAAAGTAGATAAGGAAACTCCTAACACGGCTGAAAGTTTCTCATCAACCGGAATCAACTAGATTTTCACACAAGGGAAATCAACCTATCTATTTACACACGGATGAAAGTAGAACAAGGAAACTCCTATTTTTCTTAACACAGTGAAAGTTTCACAACATTAAAAAACACAAACACAGCTGAAAGTTTCACGACATCAACCGAAATCAACTAGATTTTCACACAAGGAAATCAACTCCTATTTATTTACACACAGATGAAAGTAGAATAAGGAAACATCTATCTTTCTAAACACGGCTGAAAGTTTCACAGCATTAACGGAATCACAAACACAGCTGAAAGTTTCACAACATCAAGGAAACACAAACACGGCTGAAAGTTTTACGACATCAGCCGGAATCAACTAGATTTTTATACAAGAAAATCAACTCCTATCTATTTACACAGGGATGAAAGTAGAATAAGGAAACATCTATCTTTCTAAACATGGCTGAAAGTTTCACAGCATTAACAGAATCACAAACACAGCTGAAGTTTCACAACATCAAGGAAACACAAACACGGCTAAAAGTTTTACGACATCAACCGGAATCAACTAGATTTTTATACAAGAAAATCAACTCCTATCTATTTACACACAGATGAAAGTAGAATAAGGAAACATCTATCTTTCTAAACACGGCTGAAAGTTTCACAACATTAAATGAATCACAAACACGGCTGAAAGTTTCACAACATCAAGGAATCACAAACACGGCTGAAAGTTTCACGACATCAACCGGAATCAACTAGATTTTCATACAAGGAAATCAGCTTCTACCTATTTACATACGGATGAAAAGTAAAATAAGACGTCTTCCCGATTTCTCCAATGAAGTAATTCGAAGCTTTGGTATGAAGGTAGAAAACTTGCCGTTCTTTGAATGAATTTAAGCACGAAAATTAGGCCAGTCAAGAACGTGTGCTCAATGGGCCGTTCTTTTCTTTTTATTTTACTTCTCCAGAATATAAAATATTTTCTGACATTTAAAAGTTACAATTATAAATTGGATGTTAACGTATAAAGAAGTTTCTGACTGAGAAAAGTAGATGGAAGTATAATTACACTTTAAATAATCTCATTTATTTTTCTTCAAATATTTACTAATATTTTATTTCTTTTAAAAGTTCACAAAGGAAATTAATCGTGATATTTTTTCGCTTTAATTTGAATTGTTCTATTTACTCTCACATGATGATATATAATTTGATACTATATTTTCTATATTTTCATTAATATCTATGTCTGATGAGAGTTTTGTTATATCAGAACCCTAAATATTGAATAATTTTATTTGTTATTCGAATATGTTAATAGATTGAATCTTTCAAAGAAACAGGAAAGTAATTTTAATTTGATTTTTTTGTTTATTGTTTTTTTTTTTGAACGAAATTTGAACTAATGTTTTTTTTCTTTTTTTTTTGAGGAAGGAATGGAAAGTAATTTTAATTTTATTATTTATTTCTTTTTTTTGGAAACTTGAACAATTACTAACTGTTTTTTTTCTTTTTTTTTGAGGAAGGAATGGCCATTATTTTGGCCATTCCATTCAATGTGGGATGGATTGCTGTAACGGATATCGGTAGAATACTCGTTACGGCCGTCCTATATTTATAGGATGGATTGCTGTAACGAATATCGGTATAATGCACATTACGGCCGTCATGCATTTAATATTTTGTTCTACTCTTAAATGATGAAAATGAATCACTCAGATTAATTCTGATAAGAGTTTTTTTTATCAGTTTTTTTATTGTAAATATTTGTAATATTTGATTTTTATTTCTCGTAACAAGTTGAAAAACAAAAAAAAATTTATACTTAATTTTTTGCTTATGAGTGAAATAAAATTATTGTTTGTTTTTTGCTCGGAAAGCTATTATAGTGTTTTTGAAAGTTTTTGTGCTCTAAAATTATGTAAATGTCGTGCTCTATAGAAAATTATAATTTTTCAAAATTTTGATTACTAAAAATAGGCCATTAAAGATATGTTAACCGACTTTTCAACTTCTTCAATTATCATGAGTTTTATTTGAAAAATACATTCTGAAGCTTCAACGTAACATGTGATGTGACTAAGCAGCTAAACATTAATTCTTTCTAAAATATTATTGTATCTTCTGTTAATATCTCTCAAATTCGTTAGCCATTTTTTACTATTCAAGTACAGAAGTAATTTGCTTAAAGGATTTCACCAAGAACGCATCAATGCATTACATATATATCTATATATCGATATATTCTTAAATTTTTAAAATTGTTTTGTGTAAGTTTCTTAAGAGGCTCCACCAGGCGTAGTATGTCTCATTTTGATTGAAAAAATGAGATCAATCTGAAATTCATTATTATTAAAAAGTTTTTATAGTAATATGAAATTTTATAACGAAAACATTTGTATCTAACACAATACTTAAAGTCAAAATTTTATTCAATATTAAAAGTTATATATTTCTGTATCAAACGCATTGGAATATTCTTCTTTTTCAGGCTCTTGTTCAAAGATTTCTTCTATTAGAACATTCACCTTCTTCAGGTTCAGGTTCATAAAAAGAAACTGATCGTGGTAGTGAATATTCACCATCCTGGATGTTTTGCAAACTAGCAGCTTCAAAAGCTTCATGATAACTCGAATAACGTTTTTGAGTACCCAAAATTTTAATTCCATTTTTTTGTAAGATTCCATTAACCATATTAAAATCTTTAATAAGATGTAGTGAGAAAAATAAATTGAGTTTAATTTCAGAAATAATAGTGAAAAATATTTTTTTCAAAAAAAAAAACTTAATTTACCAATATTACATTCTTGATATGCTAAAGTGATCTCTCCAAGAATTTGATGAAGTTGAGTTATCTCGCTCTGATATTCTTCGTCGTTATTTTTATATACCTAAGCTGAATGCATAACGCTATTTTTAAAGCCTCGTTTTGCTTTCTTAAGAAATTATTTTCTTTTCTTAAATCTTTGATCTTCTTTGTTTATTGATAGTCCCTCTTTTCTAATCTACGGTTTTTGCTTTCTAATCGATTAATTTTAGTAAACATTGTTGAATTTATCCAAGATTTGAATGCGTCAAGAGCTCGGATATTATCTTCATAATCTTCTTGTGAACTATTGGCTCGATTGCATTTATAATAGCTTCTTATGCTTTCAATATACTTATTGAATGCCTTTTGAATCTGATCTGGAGTTGATTTAGACGACTTTAGAGTATTTATTAAATGATTAACCGTAGAGTTTTTGCGAGGCATTTTTTTTCTTAAAGATTTGAAGGATTTGATTATTCATTATATATAAAAATTTATATTAAGGTCATTCGGATATGTACACAAAAAATATTTACAATAAAAACTATACTACATTAAAAAACGTGAGAAGTAACAAATTACTTATACAAAAATTTTTTTAAATTGATGTCAGATTTGGCTTAAAACAGGTTTTTGAAATATTGTTTATAAATACGTGCGTATACGTTAATTTTAATTAACAAACTATCCATAAAAAATGAATAAACTTCCTGACGAAATCAAACATAAAATCTTTAAATTATTTTCAAACAACCAACAAAATCTGTTTTCGTTCTTATTTGTAAACCACAATTGGTGCAAAATCATCATTCCTATTTTATGGTCACATCCATTGTTTAAACCGAAACTCATTCTGGTGATTCTTTCATATCTCAATAAAGAGGAACAAACTTCATTGATACCTTTAAATATCCACATTTTACCTCATACCTTATTTGAATACCACGATACATCAAGTACTTCAATTTTCGCAAATTAATTGATGATGTTGTTTTCAATCTAGATAGTTACAGTTTCAAGATCAAACACAATTTAATAAAAATAATTTGGAAAGTGATCTTAAGTTCCTGCACGAAACTCGAGATATTAGAAATCGGTTTAGAAATTATATTCCCCTCTTGGACAGAAATCTGCGTAAAAAATATAATGCTTGACGAATTTCCAACCTTCATGATTAACGCAATCAATACCAACTTTGATACCTTAGTCATTAGCTCATTTCCTATTGTCTGGGAAAAATTTACAAAACTACTCAATAGAAACAAATTCATTACTACGTTAAAGTTAATTAGCATGGAACTTGAACCCATACATATTACAACTTTACTCTCAGCTTTTCAAAAAAACACCATTATTCGTTCACTCAACCTATATAATTGCCAAGGGATCACGCTTGAAAACCTTTGTCTCGTCCAAACGTTGACCATCCTTAAACTTTGTCTCTGTCAACTCGGGTCAGATATCAAAACCAAAATCGCCTACTCTTTGCACCAAAATAACTCCTTAAAACATCTCGACTTAAGTGGAAATTTTACTACCTACAGCGACAGAAACACGATTCTAAACACCCTATGTCAAAATACCACACTAACATATCTAAATCTCTCAAGTAACATGCTCGACAGTAACAATTGCGCCACACTTGCCCAAATGCTTCGCACCTTTCTCTCCTTAAATCTTAACTACAACGAGCTAGGTAAAGACAGATCCTTGGTTGCCAACGCGCTTAGCGAAAACAAAAGCTTACAATTTTTAGGTCTTTGAGAAAACAAATTTTCACTTACTATCATCGAATCATTTTTAAAAAGCCTCTTTTTAAACACCACTTTAATCAAATTAGATCTTTTACGAAACCTTAACAACAACCAAATAATTCTAATCCAAAATAATAACAATTCATTCTCGAATTTTCCTTTCAGAAAATCCATTCGAGTATCGGAGCTAATTTTTTTATCGTGACATTACAAATTAGTTATCTTTGTAACAATTCAGTTTATCCAAAGAATCAAAATTTTATTTTATCATTATGATTTAGCTGAATGGTTTATTTAAATCGAAGGTTTATGTATAAATATAAGAATTTATTTCATTTAATAAACTGTTTTAAGAGGTGTAGTTCGTAGTTGAGGGTATACTACTTTTTTTTATTTTTGATTATAATTTTTTTTAATACCAGAAACTTTCGACATATGAAAGTCATTAAATTAAGAAAAAATGCTGATATGCTAATAGCATTCAGAGGCCGTCTGAAAATAATTTGAGTAAATTCAAAGATTTTCACATTAATAATGTGATGCATTTACCGCCAATCAAAAACAAGATCAGGTTTAACATAAAAATTAAAAACAATTGTTTGTTTGAAAAATCACATTTATCTCAGTAAAAAATTTTGCCTAAGAAATCACCTTTGCGCATTGTCTGAAGCATAGCTTAAGACGGTTGTTTGGATCTAAAAAATCACAAGATGCACCGCATAATTAGCCAACCACAGATAAAAATTCGTACCATATACAATAACGATAACGCGCCGTTCATCTGATTGGTTGATGTAAATCAATTGTTGGAGTACTTCTGTCAGAATGGCATAAAACAAGTTTTTGAGATCGATAAAGTAAATGAAAATCATGTAATCTCTATTAAATAAAACCGGAATTGAATTTAAATTAGAGTAGTTTTTTTATATTGGTGCCAAATTTGGCAATACAGTATACAAAAATTCATTTGATATCGATATTGTATAATTCAAAAAAAATAATCTCTTAATCAAGATCTTTTTTTAGTGCAATAACGCAAACAAATAGAATTTCAGAATGTTAAGGGTCAATATAAATCTTAAAGTACGGCAGTATTAGATATGACTGTAATTGGACGCTTTATAATAATACTGATATTTTTACTGAAACACGCGATTCTGAAGCCTGAAAAGTTTATCTTACATAAGATTTCATTAAGGAGTTTATTGAAGGACATCAATTGAAGTTTAGAATAAAACAAATAAATATTCGCATGATTTTTTAAGTATAAAGGTCAGATTATAAGGAGCGTCTGTTCTTTTCTCCTTTTTAAAAATCTCAAGAATTTCTACACAATAATGACTCTGACTCGTATCAGTAGAAACGAAATTCCAGATGTTCGCTTATCAAAAATCGATTATGAAAGATATAAATCAAAATTTCCAGGTTCTTTAAAGCAAGGTGTCACCTTTTCTAATCAATCGAAGATTCATGGTCAACTTAGAAACATTAGAGGCGAAAATAATTTTACAAACGAGTTTTTTACGGCTGCACGAATTTATACCAACAGTATAAAATTAATTAATTTTTGTTCTTTAGGCCATTCGAAGTTAATTCTTTGGTTAACATCCCCTCCCCTCAAATGAAGTCTCTCCCGAAAAATGAACAACCAATCAAAACGCTAGATAACACTCACCAATCACTTGATTTAAATCGACCAATGAAATTGCCCCATTTTTATATGTTCGTTTCATTTTGCCTCTTCTAAAAGTTCTGAAAGTGATGTTAACCGAAGAATTAACTTCAAACAACCTTATAGTAAATTTTCTTATACATATTAGTTATGAATATATTTTTGTTTACTAGAACAAGAATCAAAAAGAATCATTGATAATATATCAGAAATTACTATCGATGTTGATAATGATTCATTAACTGACACCTCAGATTCTGTCTCAGAAACTTACACGTCTGATGGTCTGGATTGTTGTGAATTAATTGATTGTTCATCGTCAGACAATGAACGGTTAATCACTAACAAAATTGCCGAAGTTCAAACAGCACCAATAAATAATAGTGGTTTACAACCCGTGGCGACAAAATCAAAAAAATGCTCTAATGATAGACAAAGTCAAACGCAAAAAATTTATGTTCTCCCATGCAATAATGATCAAAAATATAAAAAATTAAAAAAAATTTTAACTGCAATCATCGCATTTTCAATTTTAGCTCTTTTTTGGTACCATCAAAAGGTATTCTTGCACATAAATAATATTTATGTATCTATCTTTTGCGCTAACAAATTTTATTTTTAGACAAATAACACTACCATTAGTAACTTAATCGAAACAATTAATGCCGAGATTTTCGAAAAAGTATGTTTCAAAGTTTTCACACATAAAAAAATAATAAATGCATTAATAAATGACATACTGTTTATAATTCTAGTATAACCTTTGGAAAAATGCGAAATTTTTTGAAACCGAAAATAATGCATTAAAAGTAGAAAACTATGCGCTAAAATCCGAATTAAGCACTTTGAAAACACAATACATTGATTTGGAAAAGGAAATTACCAATTTAAAAGAAAAGAACGCCGCTTCCAACGAAAGAAAAACATTCCTTGAATTACAAGGAACCGAATTCAAATATACAATTAAAACCCTCGAAGACACGATCAAAGGCTTTGAAGCTACTATTAAAGACCTCGGAAATAATGAACTAAATCTCAAAGCACAACACAAAGAACTTTTAAAGGAATTAACTTTGTCAAAAAACAAAAACGAAGAAGCTGAAAATAGAAAAAAACAATTAGAAAATCAAATCAGCAAGATAATTGAAGATCGCGATCAGTTAATAAATACAATAAACGAATTACGAAAAAAGGGAAAAGAATTAAAAAATAAATACGAAAAGGAGAAGCAAGAAATTCAAAATAAATTAGATGAATTGGAGGCAGAAAGAATAAATAAAATAGTCGAAAATTCAAAAGGAGGGTGTAATTAATTCAATGATTAGATATTATAATGTAGCTGGTTTATATTTTTTTTTTGAAATTTTGTTTTTTTTGTTGATTAATATAATAACATTCAAATAAAGTTTACTGTTCAAATCTCAAACTCATGAATAAACTAATATCTTATAAACTTTATTAAGCTTTAAAACAAGTGATATTAATAACGCTCACGAGCGTCATTTCGAAAATTTTCACCAGACAAAAATGCAATATTTGGTTCGAAATAATGCGCATGCGCTAGTTTGAAAAAAGCTTAAAAATCACTTATTGCTTTATTAAAAAATGAAGCTTCTTCAACTAACGTCAAACGATAAAGTCATAATCCTTTTATAACAATGATGTAATTTTGGCATCTAAATTAAATCGAATTAAATCGTTTAAGTCTATTCCTAATATTAAGTTGTCGTGTATTATATAATAAATTCAATGTTTTTAGTTCGTGTGTAGTTTAAATCATTTAAATCAATATTATAAATTCAAGGTTTTTAGTTCGTGTGTAGTTTAACGATAACAATATTGGCATAATCTGCAAAGTGGCCAATCATAACGTGATATTCAATTCTCCAATCATGAGAAATCTTCCTATATCCCACTGATCGCATTGATTGACCAATTAGAAAATCACGCGTTTTTTAAGAAACCACTAGATTAGTGATGCCTGACGAAACCATGTGATGCTAATTGTCACGTGGTACAATATATAAAAATCAACAATCTATTTAGTTTCTTTTATAAGTAATGGCATGTGACAATTAGCATCACATGGTTTCGTCAGGCATCACTTCACTAGATCCCTTATTTTCAAGAAAAAATCCCAATATGGGCTATGTTTAAAGCGTAGATTATTATAATTTATTAACTTTAGAGTTAGGTCACTTGGTTTGATTTTCGAATTATGATCTGTTGGGATTTCGCTTGTGACCAAACCCCGTGAAAACATCAATGCGGAGCAAGATTATGTTACAAGACAAATATAATTCAATATTTACATCAATTTTTCGAATAAAAGGTTTTAACCGCAAATAATACTGTAATATGGCCATTTCGAGTTGATTAGTTTATAAACGCGCCACTTCAGGCGCTATATGCCACAGACAGGGTTGGCAATGGACCTCAATGGTTACACAAATAAACTAGTTTTTATTGGTTCCATTCACAGGTCCATTGGTCCATTCACAGATCCATTGGGTCCATTCGCAAGTCCATTGAATTATCATTGAGTCAAAGTCGATATTTTGGATTTAATCAAGCACATATTTAATCAAATATCATTGGTCCACCTTAATCACATGATGATGTTCATACTACGTTGTAAGAGATTAGGAAGTTAAGCTTTTTATTCAAAACTAACATTCCAGAAAACATAAACATATTATTTATTGATTGGTTTAACTGCAGTAACAAAAGGTCAAATATCTATCCTTTATTGAGTTTACTCGTGATAAATTTTATCAAATTTACAAATAGAATGAGATGCATGTTTAAACTATTATAAGCAATTATAAAAATACAAAGGAATTATATAAGATTGGTTTATAAATATTTTTGAGACTTAATTTGTTTATTATTATTTTCGATAATAATAATAAACGATTCCTTCCAGAATTTTGAACTTGAATTGATAAAATAAATTTCATTTCTTAAATTGCGTTTTAAAATTTCTGTACCCAACTAATTGTGAATCGTTAAATTGTACGCAACAAATTGGAATATTTTTGACTCGTCCAAATTTAGAATATGATAGCGATGTAATTCGTGAGTTACTAAAATGATCAACTGGTGAAAATATTTTACGAGAACTCTTAAACTAACAATACATTTTCAAGAGTTCCTCCTGCTAAACAACAATCTAATATCTATCCTTAAAATCAACAAAAGCGATTTCTATTTGTAACCACACAATTGTCAAGTCTTATACTTTTTACCTTTAACGGTGATGACGATCATGATTGATGAAATTGGGTTATAATTATGATTCGCACTTGGATAAATTAATTATTAGCTTTTTTTACATTGCATGTCTCTAAATAATGGCCACGGACATTTGTGTAAATACGCTATTAAATTAAAAATTACCTCGAAAATTAATTTCATGTGGTGCCAAAGGTTAACGTCTGTAGAAAAGTTTGAGACGTACAACTATCTAGAAGGTAAAGCACCCCAAACTTCCTCAACGTTTATAAAAAAAAATATAAAGTTCAAAATAACAACAGAAAATTATAAATATTTATATATAGAGAATTTCTATTTTACACTATAAGATACCAGTATACACAAGTATATTGATATCTCAAATAAAACCCACCTCGGGTTCAAATCAATTAATAAAAGACAACTTACAGCTTGTTATCAAAATCCGTCTTGGAATTGATAACATTAGTTATATCCTGCAATATATTAGTGGAGAAATTAGTTCAAACAGATAATCCGGATCCAAACTCTACAACGTGACGAAATGAATTATATGCATTACAAAATGTGCTAATACAGAATTATACTTTTAAAGTATACGTTATACGTTATACGTACTGATATGTAAATATATGTAAATATGTAACATATTGCAGATCTCCTGTTCACAGTGGTAAGAAACTTGTTTTAACAAGTTTACAATAAAAACGGAAAAATTTCTGAACTATGTAAATATATTGCTTGTTCGCCCATACAGTATATATATGTTGTATAAATAAGTAAATAGATATATTAAACAGATATTAATACAGATATTAATAATGTATTACATAGCATATATATACAACACGGTAAGAATTAAATTTCCAGTTATCAGTATATCTCTGTTATAATATTTATATATATATAGGTACTGTATACAAAGTTGCACATTGTTTATTTCCTTTTTACTTTTTTTTTTACTTTATTATCTTAATAAATAGATGTTCGCTTATTTATTTTTTAACAAACTTGGCCAGGTCTTCAGTTATTGGATATTACATATATATGTTGTATAAATAATTAAATAGATAAGTATTGATAATACCATCTACATGCATCTCTTTTATTAATTCGTTACCATCACAAATATATAATGTTCTGTACGGAAACAAGTATATAATTTTACATTTATATTGGCACTGCCCCTTTATAAGAATGACTCCCGAATCCACGCCTTCCAATCATAATTTCAGCAATAAATTCATATATCAAACAAAATATGTGCCATGGTACTGATTGGTTGACTCCGAAGGTTCTATATACGACTGGCTCATAAACCTCAGGGAAGAATAATTTTCTAGAAGCACTGTCAATTAAAATTGGTTCAGAAATTGTCCGCTTGAATTACATGAATTTGTATAACTTACCAAATGATTAAAACAGCAGCAGTTATAAATATAAGGAAAATCGAGAACCTCGTTTTCATTCTTTCCTTTAATTAAAAATATGTTAAACTAAATAATATGTATAATAAATTACTTTGCTGGTTGGCTATATTGCTGCAAGTTTTTGACTAGGCTTTTAAGATTGTCATACCTGGTTTTTAGAGAGTTAAAATGGTTCAAATTTTCTAGCTGGTTTTGTAATTAACAATTCGAGCCTTTTATATTGTAACCGTACTAAAAATCCTACAGTTTATAACGGTATTCTGCAGATCTTTAAAGTTCTACATGATAAAGATGATTTATAATTAAAATAAATAAGCTATAGTGTACATTAATAGCATAAATACTACGTATCAAGAAAAGCACATCATAAAGCAAGTTTTTGTATTCATGCAGATATTATATACTTTTAAACCTGTTTTTTTAAAGATTTAACGATTGAGGAAATAGGCGCATAGACTAGAATTTTTATTGTACAGCCAATTCTTAATGTATTAATATATTTACACGGTTATGAGCAAATCTGCAAATATCAGAATGCAGTGTTGGAAAAGAATAATCTTATAAGATTGATTTGCAGCCCAAATTTAGACAAACAAACACTCAATACAATGTATAAACTTTGATTATAAGTGCATCGAATGATGATTGAAAGCTCAAAGTGCTTACTTTTAAAGGACTACAGGCACAGGTATATTGATATCTCAAAATACATTAGTGGAAACAAAGATAAGGATAATCATCAAGAGGTTTGACGCGACGAAAATAAATTATATGCATTGCCAAAATGCGCCAATACAGAATTGCACTTTTAAATTTGTCCAAATGCATATCGATATATATTGCAGATCTCCTGTTCTTGCTATCATTATAGTGATAAGAAACTTGTTTTAACAGGTTTAAATAAAAACAGAAAAATTTCTAATGTAGTACTGTATATATATGTTGTACGTATAAATAATTAAATAGATATGTATTGATAATACTGTAGTTATTGTATTTATTTAATAAATATATTAGTAGCATAGTATATATACACGATAAGAATTAAACAAGTTTTCATTTCCAGTTATCAGTATTTTTTCTGTTAAATGTGTATCTGGTACTATATACATTTCCAGTTATGCGTATTTTTTTCTGTTATAAAATCTGTATGTATATATGTTACTGTATACAAAGTTGCACATTGTTTATTTCCTTTTTACTTTTTTTACTTTATTATCTTAATAAATAGATGTTCGCTTACTTATCTTTTAATTATACCAAAACCTTGGTCGGGTCTTCTGTTATTGGATATTACATATATATGTTGTATAAATAATTAAATAGACTATGCATTGATGATACTATTTATCATACATCTCTTTTATTAATTCGTTACCATCACAAACAAGTATAATTTATATTTGCATAGTATAAGAATGACCTAAATAATACATGTAATAAATTACTTCGTTTCTGTCGGCTATTTTGCTGCCAGACTTATAAACTTGTCGTGAGTATTAAAAAGGTCCAAATTTTCTATTCAAGCTTTATATTGTAACAGATAAGAATTCCTATTTATGTAAAGAAAAAAACTAAAATCAGATAAATTGGCATTGCGCTTTTCTTTTCTGGTAAGAAAGAACGATCAAGAAGTATCTTGTGAACATGAATGTTCCCTTTTCACCTGAACTCCCTGTGCAGCTAAACTCGGGTAAATTTTTTTTTTGAAAAGCGAAATGCGCACGACTACTATACTTTAAGTGTGGTTTTTTGAGTGAATTTTTATGAAAAAATAAGCGAAGTTTACTCCGCATTTTTCAGTTCAAATAATTGCTATGGCAACAATTTTTTTTTAAAAGTCAAAGTCAATAATACTTAATTTATTTGGTCTTTTGAAACTTATTTTTTCATACTCTTTACATGTTAACTAGAAGATGCGCCTTTAAATAGCCTGTCATCCATTCCTTTAGGAAAGCCATCAAACGTACCTTTGTATCTTGTGAACATGAATTTTCCTTTCCACCTGAATCCCCTGTTCATCTAAACTCGGGTAAATAATTTTTTGGAAAGCGAAATGCGCACGACTACTATAAGTGTGGTTTATGCAGTGACTATTTTATGAAAAAAATAAGCGAAGTTTACTCCGCATTTTTCGGTTCAAATAATTGCTATGGCAACAATTTTTTTTTTAAAAGTCAAAGCTAATAATGTTTAATTTATTTGGTCTTTTGAACCCTATTTTTTCATACTCTTTACATGTTCACCAGAGGATGAAACTCAAGATTTTCAATTATTTTCACCTTCACCTTTATCACTTTCAATATGTGAATTTGACTTCTCTCTCACTGAGGATGAATCGAACATTCCAGAATTTTTTCAATACAGCAAAGAAAAATATGAAATTCAAAAAACGAGACAAAGAAAGAATTCACGTGATAACAATTCCACCTTAAATGAAGATGAAAGTGATGACAGGTATGCACATATGACAATTGTATAATTTTGCATCACTGAAAAATCTCTAATTGATTTTATCATTGATCATAGCACAATGTCATATGCCGAATTTAGGCGTCAAATACATATTCAAGCAGAGCAAAACGACGTGCAGAAATCAAGGATGGTTTTGAGGAACTCCGTAGACAACTCCCGACTACTTATACAGGTCGCAAGATGAGTAAACATGTTTTACTTCAGAAAGGTGAACACAATTTTTAGGATTTTCTTTAGTATAGGTGGGCAAACTCCGCAACTCCGTCATTAAAAAAATTAATAATTACTAATAATTAGTGAAGCTTGATTCTTATATTGCCCACCTATACTAAAGAAGATCCCAATTTTTATATTTATATTTTAATAATGAAAGAGAATTCACAAACAATTACTGTCTATTTTTTGTTTAAAGCTGTCTCGCATCTTAAGAATCAGTCAAGGAAGGAATCTTTTTTTCTTGATGAAATCAATCGTCTAAGTCAAACTTGTGTCTATTTGAATGCGGAATTGGAAAAAGAGAAAAGGTAAAATATTACTTTGCTAACTAGAAAGTTCATTAATGTCTATTTAATTGATTTATTTAATTTATTTTATTTAATTCCTAATAGGATGAATGCATTATATAAACAGCAGCAAACTATTGGTAAAATAATTGCGGCTGGGTTATGAGCAGTTCACTGGCATTTTCAGAATTAACCATTCTCGCTCATAGTATTTTGTTCATTCCTACGACAATTTTTTTTTTTACAATAAACAGTTTTTATATTGGCTCTTTTTCTTTGTAAATATATATTTTGTTTTGGGTGTTTTTATTCTTTTTGTCCTCTATCAGAAATCCTTCTAATCTTCGTTTTTCTACTGGGTTGGCGAGAATACAACTCAAAGAATAATAAATAAAGGAAGCAATTTTTGATTCATGCAAACACTTAAAAAAATTGATTTTATGGTTCCTTCATAAATTCATGTTTCATTTAACCTAAAGATTAGTTAGGGTTTACAATGGGTCGGGTTTTCCTGGGTCTGAATCCTTTATATATCAATCATTTCATTCACCGACGGCATCAAGATGCCATCAGAGAATGAAATGTTGATTAGTTTTTGGCAATATACGTTATACTGTAAGATCTCCTGTTCATAGCGATAAGAAACTTGTTTTAACAAGTTTACAATAAAACAGAAAAATTGCATATTCTAAACTTGTTCGCCCATAC
>CAJVPZ010000678.1:0-17636 GCA_910592135.1 Racocetra fulgida | reverse complement strand
AAAAGATCTTCTTAAGGATCCTAAAAACAAAACTCATTCCCGATTACAAGTTCTTAGAGAGTTCTTTTTAAGATTAAGAAATGAGGATATTCTTCCTATATTCATTCTTATGGATAAAGATACGGGTCAAATAATAGCCGCACAAGAAGCATGGTCTGACAAGACAAAAATTCAATTGTGCCTATAGCACATTAAACGTGCAATTAGTAAAAAACTAAAAGAAAAAAAAAGTAAATCAACTCAGTATACAATGCAAAAAGCTAAAGAAGTGAATGAATTATTTGATTTCATTGATATATCTTGGGTCCCTAGAGAAGATCAAAATAATTTGTATTCAGAAGAAAATATTAATGAAATTTTAAATATAGTTCATAAACATTCTATTTTACATCCATTAATACCAATCAATAAAGAAAATTTCCTTACCATAGCTGACATTTATCGTGAAAGCATTATGGAAATATATAAGTATTGCAAAGATAGAAATTTTGTCTGTTTGTGGGGATATCTGTGGATTAACTGGTACAATAAAGCTGATTGGAATCTTTTTTCCCGGGCTTCTTTTCCGAATGCGATTCCATTAGCAAGAACAACAATGCTAATAGAATCGCATTGGTGAACTCTAAAATATAACTATAAATATACTTGCAATCGGCCCCATTTAGATCGTCTAACCCAGATTCTGACAAGAGATTTAATTCTGGATCAAATAAATACTTGGCATCGCTACAATAATAATCGGGCTTTTCCTTCCTGGTGGGATAAGTTTAAAGATGAATGGAAAAAAGCATTAACTAAAGAAATTAAATCAGAAAATGAATATCTAACAAATATCAATAATTGGATCTGTTCGTGTTCTGCATTTATAAATAGTGCTTATTTAGTATGTAAACATCTCATTAAAGAATGTAAAGATAAAGATCCAGAATTTTTTCCTCAATACGCGACAACAACAAGAAGACATGATTACCCATTTATCTACTTTGATAAAGCATCTACAAGTATTAATCCTGCAAATCATCCTTGGATTAAAATAAATAAAAATTTCTTAAATAAATTAGAGAATTTAACAGACAAATATAACTGTAGTATAGAAATAGATTTTGATAATCGCAATGAATTAATCGAGTCTAGAGAGATTGAGTTAGTAGAAGATAAAAAAATGTTTGAGTCTTTACTAAACATTGTTACTGATAATATTCAAAATGACAACTTCTATAATACATATAGAAAATTGAGACAGACCTTAGTAGTTGAAACGAAAGCTTGTCAAGAGGTTTTGATGGCCAGAACACAGCAAAGAACTTGGAAGCCACCACGTAATTCAAAGCTTGCTTTTCAATTAGGCTAAGCTAGCTTAATTTCTGCTATTAATAAAAAAAATTATATTCGACACATATGACTACTGTATATAAAATATGTAAAAAATTTTGTAATTAATGATTGCTATTTTATGCATAAGTTGTCTTGCTTTTTTCTTGCATTATGGCTTCGCTCTATACTTCGTGTCTTTACGCGATTTTTTAGATAATTTATTAGCCAATTATGGTATGCGTAATATGATCATTAGGATGATCATCACATGAGTTTAATGGCCAATCATTGTTAGGATGATCATCACGTGATTGCGCCTTCATTCGCCACCACTAAGTTACTATTAGAAGCAGTGTTGGAAATTCATAAGGCAGTATGATGATTTTTATGAACATACTTTGTTTTTTATCATGTTCACATTAAAAAAAATAATGTTCACAAATAAAATTTTATTAATTAAATAAAAATTATTTATGTTCACAAATGTGAACATAAAATAAAAATATTTTGATTTTTTTAAAAAATTTATGCTCTTGTGAACACTGTGAACATATGATTTCCAACACTGATTAGAAGATCTTCTCGCCTAAAAAATTTGCAGTCACGTGGTATTTTTGTGGCGCAATCCAATCAGATTCAAGACCAGGTGTAACGTAGCACAATCAGGAAATTCAAAACAAACGTTTTGCCAAAAATCGCCTATAACTCAAAAATCTGTATAGGAAAGCCTTTGGTGCACTAACAAAAAAAATTCCTCGAGTTATTTTACTAATATATTTACAAATATCTAACTATAATATAAACGTTAACCCTGACCTTAATGATTTTAAGAATTTTATGGGAAGATTTTTAGAAGGCGATACTGGGATAGTTGTGGGAACAATTTTTACAGGAGGATCCCAAATTTCCAGTATAGTAGACAATCCTATGATTGACTAATTGCCTGGGGACTTATTTATACACTTTAAAGTACTTTTTAAGATTATAACGTTTCACTAATAAAGGACCAACGTAAATACACCAATGTGTACGAAAAGCATCAACGTTCACTATGTAAAAATAACCAAAAATAATCAGAAACAAGGTGAACTTCACTTTGAAACAGATACTTTACAACTCATTGCTATACTGGCTGTATATAAGCGTTAGTCAACCAAAAAAGTTTGAAAAAAAATACTCAAGATATAAGGTTTCATAAAGAGACCTTTATAGCTGTTTAATTTATTATGCTTGAGAATGGGGATGGTCTTAATATTTCTTATGTTTCAAGTATTAGATTTTATAGGAATTAGTTCATCGGATCTGGTAGCATACAGGCTTTTTTGTGTGTATTGATCTAAGTGTTTAGTCTGCCAGCACTCAGGTTTGGGTTCATTATTAGATTAGTACTTTTGAACTGCAATAGTTAGATTATTGTAATATATCTTGTAGACTATTTAATGAGTTCGGGTTTATTAATAATAAATATCATATTGTCCCATTTTACGAGTATCTGTCTATTCTCTAAACATTTGTTATAAATTCTTTTACATATAATTATTAGTTTGTAAACTTTATATGAAGTTTTTTCGTTTCAAATTGTATTGAGAGCAATAAAATTTTTTAAAAAGACTTATTAAAACGTATCTATGGTGTTTTACAACTGTGTATATATTATCTTAAAAACTGGCTAATTAATCGGTATGAGGTGCCTTAAATAAAACTGTTCTATGCCATTCCCAAACCCTAACCTTTAAAAATCACCCCTAATGTGAAAAGTTTTGTGTTAAAAACTTAAAAAATCCAAATAATATAATAAAATGGGGTCTTTGCCTTGAAAATCACCTTCAGACACTTCCGATCGGGTTAATTCGGACAAAAATAAACCCGAGTACCGATTCATGTTCATATGTTAATCATCTTTTACTTTTATTAATTCAATAGTTATTCGATAAACTATTGAATCAATAAAGTTAAAAGATGATTAACATGTGAACATGAACCGGTACTCGTGTTTATTTTTGTCCAAATTAACCTGATCGGAAATGTCGGAAGGTAATTTTTAAGGAAAAGACCCCAAATATCTAATAGTTGCAAAACCACCATAAGTACGTTTTATGATAAAATTTTGAAAAATTATATGATTTGATTGGTTAATTACCACGGGTAATCGTGGGTAGATTTATAAAAATTAACCAATCACGGAGATTTTCTGCTATGCTCATACGAAGTAGATGTTTTATATGAGTGTCGTTAAAAGAAAACCTGAAAATTTAAATATAAGTCATATTTAAATTTTCGGGTTTTCTTTTAGCGACACTCATATATACGTAATCATGAACCCTAGATTCCTAGAGGGATCGGGGCTATGCAGGCTGTGCAGGCTGCGCAGCCTACGCAGTAATTTCAAAAAATCGTCGAATTGCCCATCCCTACTCCAATGTCCAATGCAATGACCAATCAGTAACGTGATGTGGCACATTCGGATAAGCTTTTTTGGCTTTATGTTACGTTTCTGGTTAGGGTTCGTGGTTATAGGCCTTGAAAGATCATCCTCATATGTAAAATTACGCTCCCGACATTTCTTGTTAGTGACCAAAGGCCGATTTAAACACTAGTTTTTGAGCATTTTCGCTTTTTTCTCTTTTTTTCTTCTTGCGCACGTATTTTGTTTTGACTTCGGGCTGATCCGGGACGATCAAAATTTACGCATCCCGATTGACCATTTCTCATGCGCCACATCACGTTACTGCAAAAGTGTCTAGACTCCTGGTGGGGTTCTACTCCAATAGCGAAGTGGTGTGAAAAATTAGTAAACCCGGGTACGATCAGTGGCATAAATATTTTACCGAAAAAAGCATCGGTTGTTTGAGCTGCCGACACATCAAATACACAGTATTTTTCTTATATTTAATTGCAAAGATAAAACTTGCTCTCTCACTATAAAAATTACCATTCTTTCTAAAGAATTTGATTCACTATTAATTACGACCTGAAATTAAACACAATAAAAGTGTTCATAAATAGGGATAAGGATCGATTCTAAAAACCATAATCGATGGTCGATTTCTGAGCTGATTATCGCTGTTTGCATATTGTAGATCGTTGCAAAACGTCGATCAAAAATAGAAGCTATGCCAAACTTTTCCTAAAGCTTTGTACGAAGATATCTCAGCAACTATCTGATCAAATTTGATGAATTTTTTATTTGAATTCTATAGATTCTTAAAATTCGAATAAAAAAATTTCATCGAATTTGATCCGATGGTTGTTGAGAAATCGCATACAATCACATACAATCACGTACAATCGATTTCAATCGAACAATCGGGGTATGCAGCGATCCCCAAATTTTATCATGGGTTGCATCAATATGCAAACAGCGATGAATTCTATACATTGTTATACCTTTATCGAATTTTGTTGGGTGGTTGTCAAGAAAACTTACTAATTTTGAAGAAATCTGTCCCGCCTATTAGATGAAAGTTAATTTTCGTTTTGCATTTTTCAAAAACTTGAATTTTTTTTTAAATAAAAACAATGATATTTATTTTATGGCGGTTTGCAAAAAGATGTAACACCTGCAGATCATGTTATTATGTGAAATCACAGAAAATTAACAGATTTTAGCGGATTTTTTGATTCTCCGAAAATTTCAAAGATTTCGAATAAATATAGATGTTACTGATTGAAAAATATGATCGATAGACAATTTAGAATCACTGAAATTTTTCAACATCATCATCACGAAAATCACAGTGTTACACCTTTCTGCAAACCGCCATAATCGTTTTAATGAATTTAATTCAATAGTTATTTAATCAAAATATAAAGACATACAAGAATTACTAGATTCTAATTCAGAAAAATAGTACAATATCGAAACATTTTGGAATGTTACCCTTTATGAAATCTGATTTGAATCTAATATAGTTGCGTATGTAAAATTTGTAATTTATTTAACGCATTATTATCTGATGATGCTGAAATTTGAACTTATTTGTTTAGAGTTAAGCTAGGAGTTAAGGTTAGAGTTCATAATAAAAGAGTATACGATTAAATGTGGATTTTAATAGGGTTCATATTTTCAAATCAAAACACCAAATTTTAGCATCATCCATCTCAGTATTATCGTCATTTATTTATCACATTAACACAGTTAAATAGTTCCTTCATATTGTTAACTATTTTAAACAAAAAAAAGTTCTAACTTTTCATCATTCATATTAAAATCTAATGGCTCTATTTTGGTGTAATCGTTGAAAATTGCACTTGGCCATCAGTAATACATAATAATGCCTAATACTACAATGATCGCAAAAGAAGTTCCGTTTTTTCCTATATTTAAGAATGACCAAATTTGGTTTAAACGAATGCTATAAATAGCAAGATTGTCGAAATATTATCTCACGGTGGACGATCATTCGCAGAGAATGTAAAAATCATGTTCTGTCTCATAATGTAGATCGTTTGATCAACAACAATGGGCTCTATATGATTATCTCTTCTAATAAACAGGTTCAACTTAGAATTAGACCTAAAGTTTACAAATTTACTGGACACCATACACAAATAATTTTCTTAAATTACATACACAAATAATTTTTAAATTACATACCGATACAATTCGTTTTACGATAAATATGTAAATTCCGGGTCTTTTCTAGGAATGTCTTTTCTAGTTTCATACTGATAGAAATATTTAACACAGAGATAAATATTCTATTAGTATTTCCATTTTGACCGCTTTTTATCAATTGAATTTGTATTATTTCGGAAAGGAATAAAGGTTTTGAAAGTCTATTATTAATACTCATGAATTTTCTAATTTTAAAATGGGATAACAGATTAATACATAGCCATTACAGTTATACAGTTGACTCTCGTTAGTATCAACCTATTTGGATCACCTTTATATTCATGTTGATAGTGATATTAATGAGAGTTTATATTAAAGTTGATATATATGTTGTAAGTGGGAATGGAATTTAAGTGGATTTGAAATTTCCTAGTTAAATTAGGGTTAGGGTTTGGTGGTGCTCATTTCACCGACAATCATTTCACCGGCAGCCCATTTCACCGATAGTCAATTCACCGACAAGTTTATTCCACCGACAGCCCATTTTACCAACAAAAGAATTCTGATCATTTTCGTTAGGGTCAGATTAGAATTAAAGTTAAGGTTAGTGCAATTTTTTAAAAAACTTGTCAGTAAAATAGGCTGTCGTTGAAATAGTTGTTGGTGAAATAAACTTGTTGGTGAATTGATTGTCTGTGAAATGAATTGTCGATGAATTGATTTTTGGTAAAATGACATGGATCTGTTAGGTGTTGTTACGAAAAATAGTGTATCAAAGATAACAATTATACTTTTGCTTGTGTAATATTATAATAGTTTAGTTCAATTACTATAGTATACTTTGTCGATGATTACGACATTTTATAGGATTAGCTTATACTTAGTGTTTTGCAGGATAGTCAATTTGAATATATATATAGTGCGATATTCTAGTAAATAGGATTAGAGGATTTTAGTACTTTTTAGGTTTAGTGAAAATAAGCAAGTTGGTTGGTCAGTTGAAGGTTTTGGTTACTTTCAGAGTCTTATATATAAATAATAAATACTTGGTTTCTTCTCTTTAATTTTATAACACTGAGTTAAGGGGTAGGGTGAATATAGATCATTTGTTATATGATCTTATATACTAAAAATTTTTTATGCAAAAATTAAGCATATGCTATTTATTAGTATAAGTTTTTAAGACCACAACTAAACTTTACCAAAACTTTATAATATATAAATTAAACCCTTTTTTTATAATAATAAAATTTTTGATTCTTATATCATTTAAAAAATCTACTTCTATATATAATAATAAATTCACTTATAAAGATTGAAATTTACTTAAGTACCAAAAATTGCTAATTCTTATTGGTCAGATTTTTATTATTTACAATTTTATTTTTTATTTTTATTTTTTAATTAACTAGTCTCTTTGGTATAGGGTTTTTATTCAAGTATACCAGATAAAGAGGCTCACAATAGAACCCTTATTATATTAGAGTGTACAATTAGCTATATAGTAACTTTTAATTATCTATTTAAGTAGTCTGCATATCAGTATTACACTATAAGAACTATACTATTTGCTATATCTATAATCCAACTAGAAGGTTATTTATTTAAACTCTCTGTAATGCAACCCTCTTGTATCACTAGAATATTTATATTATATTAGTTAATCAAAAAGTCTTAGATATTTACTATAGCCTTAAGACTTATTTATCTTCAAAACATTATTGCTAAAACTTTCCATATCTACAATCTGGCTAATTTAGACTTCAGTAATTTATGCCAAATCTGAAGACAAGTATTTGCGAACCAAAGCTACTACTATTACCTTTTCTGTCCTTATAGAGTTTACCCAAATCCCAATATCCACTATATAGATTATTACCAGTATCTAAATTCTGTCAATAATACAAACTCCTAATTCAGATAGCTTGGAAAGACTAAAACCTGCTTCTGGTCTCTACGGTTGAGTTCTTTTCCTCTAGTAGTGTTCTAAATCATTAGTTAAAAAATCAACTAGTTGTCAACTTTCTAACTAATCAATTTAAAAAATTTTAAATAACTAATTGATTAATTATTCAACTAGTACAATTCTGAAAAATTCTGTCTAGTCAGACAAATATGAATTAATTCTTTTGGTTTGATTAGCTAATCATCTGATAATGCCATATGATGTAAACAATCAATTATTTGCAACTATAGTTAGCAACTAATCAATTGGTAAAATATTTATTAATTTGAAATATTATTCTTTAGTTACTCATCTGGCTGCCTAGTTGGTATAGTGTTTTGTCAAACTTGGTCCTTATCCAGATTACTAAAATTGGTAGTCAGATCTCTTAGATAATCCTTTATATAGTACTATCAAAAGTTTACACTACCTCTTTATTCAGGACTTGCTAAGCAAGCTTCTGTATATTCTAGCTCTTGAATTTATCTAACTATTTCACTTGGGTTTTGTATAACTTATGTATTATACTAATGTTCTATAGCCTCTTAGTAGAAGCTGATACACCAAAGCTACAGATTTATTAATCTATTAGATTATACACAGTTGCTATAATATATTTTGTAAAATTTAATTTTCATTGCCAATAGAATTCAAATTCTTGTCTTGCCACTTGAAGTTACAACAACTTATCAACTTCACTAAGTCGCCACACCCTCTATTGTTTACAATTTTGATTAATCAAATCAGTATAAATTATATGATATCATATGATTTGTAATATGACTACTATTAAATTTGATTTACATTCACCCTATTCTTAAATTGATATTGATATAAGAAAAGTTTTTTATAGTCATAATAGTGTATATATAATAAAATCAATCTCAAAACTGTATTTTATATATAAACTAGTATTTTATATATGCTTTGCTATATGATAAAGTCTTTGACTACCAGTTTATATAATTTTGCACTTACCAAATATTAAAATTAGCTTGTATTAGTTTGGTATAAATGCAAAATTATAAAAATTAATAGAAGTCTTTAAAAAATCTATAAGCAGTTTTTAGGACAATTAGAGTTATTGAAGATACTTAAGAGCTTTTTAATAGAAAGAAGATTTCTTTAGATAAAAATTTGTTAAATTTTCAATTAAAATACTTCAATAACTATTAAACTAAATTTAATATTTTTTATTTTAATTTTATAAAATTATAAATTAAAAAATAAATTTTTATTAAATTTAATTTAATAGTTATTAAAATATTTTAATTAAAAATTTAAAAAAAGTCACTAAAAACTTATTCCTCCTTTTCTATTAAAAAGCACCCATTTGGTAATATAGATTCAAAATCAGAATTTTTTAAATTAGCTGTTTTAATATATAACATCTCATATAAGTACATTAATTTAGTATAAATTTTATTCACATATACAAATTATATAACTTATAATATAAGTATACAGCAATAATTATAGAATAAAAAAATTGACCAATTAGATGTGTTTTATTTTGAACAAACAGATAGATATTAGAAATTTAGTAGTATAGATTTTGAATCTACTTAAATTCTGTTTTCACTTATAACATATATGAGAGAATTTTGATATATAAAAATTTATAAAATTTTTTTATAACTTATATTAATATTAATGCAGTTGATATTAATAAGAATTAACTATATTTAGTAAGCTACTAATAGGTTAAATTTAATATAGTTTTATAATGCTTTATAATTTAACTGATTTAAAAGTTAATAAACTTAAAATTATCTAAATAAAATTTAATATTATTATTATTTATTTAATAGACAATCCATCTGTCATCTAGAAAGGATTTCAAATTTTTATAAATAAATTTTACTATTGAGCCAAATGTGGAGTGCTCCAATCTAAAACTTTTTTTCTTATTAAGTAAATTACTCTTAAACTTCTAATGATAAGAATATTAAACTCAGTTGGATAATTCTTAAGAAATCTTTAAAAAATGTTTCACATATATATAAAATTTCTTTAAAAAAAATTAATTTTTTTAAAAAAATTTTATATATTAACAAAAGGTTTTAAAAAATTTTTCAAAAACTATCAGGCTGGTTTTAATATCTTATTATTATTAGATATATCTTAATAAACTTTATAACTTTTATTAAAAACTAAAAGTAATTTATTTAATAAGAAAAAAGTTTTAGATTAAAATGCTCCACATTTGGCTCAATAGTAAAATTTATTTATAAAAATTGCAGATCTTTTTCAGATAAAAGATATAATCATTATTTGTTTTTTTTGATATTAAGGTGCCCTCTTGGTCACTTTACTTTTATTTGATTATTATTTAACTTTTATAATATAGTATATACTATACTGTATATATATTTAAAAAGTATAACTAGTTATATATTCAACTTTTGGTTGCTTATTTAAGTAGTTTGCATATCAATATTATACTGTAGAGATTATACTATTTGCTTTAACTATAACCTAACTAGGAGTTATTTATTTAAATCCTCTATACCTATATATATTAAACTTCTAACCAAGCAAGAATACTTAATATTCTTTATTTTCAGATATCTAACTTAGAACTTTAAAGCAGGCTTATACTCTTTGTCTTTAAGATAAACCTGCTAAAGCTTTCTATACCTACAATTTTGGTGGTGCTTATTTCACTAACAATCACTTTGTCAACAGCCCATTTTACTGACAATCAATTTACTGACAAGTTTATTCTACTGACAGTTATTTCACCGACAATCATTTTACTAACAAAGTAATTCTGGTTATTTTATTAGAGTCAGATTAGAATTAGAGTTAAGGTTAGTGCAATTTTTTAAAAAAACTTGTCAGTAAAATGAGCTGTCATTGAAATAGTTGTCGTTAAAATAAACTTGTCAGTAAATTAATTGTTAGTGAAATGAATTGTTAGTAAAATGATTGTCAGTAAAATGATTGTCAGTAAAATGATATATATCCCTACAATTCAGCTAACTTAGACTTCAGTAACTTATGCCAAGTCTGAGAACAAGCACTTGCGAGCTGAAGCTATTACTGTTACTTATTTCTGCCCTTGTAGAGTTTATCTCAGATCCCAGAATACACTTTATAGACTATTATTATATATAAGTTTCATCAATACCCCAAACTTCCAATTCAGATAGCTTAGAAGGGCTGTGACCTGCTTCTGATTCTCACAGTTAGATTCTTTTCCTCCAGTACTCCTCTGATAGCCTAGTTGATATGGTGTCTTGCCAAACACCCAGTTCTCATTCAGTTTATTAAAATCAGTATCTATATTCTTAAATAATTTTTTACATAGTACTGTCAAAAATCTGTGCTACCTTTCTACTTGGGACTTGCCAAGCAAACTTCTATATGCCCCAATTCCTAAATTTATATAGCCATTTTACTCAGGTTTTATGTAACTTTTGTATTACACTATAGTTTCACAACCTCTCAATACAAGCTAATATAACCAAAGTTACAGGTGTTAACCTGGCAAATTATGCTCAATCTGCTATAACATATTCCTTAAATTTGAATTTCATTACTAGTGGGATACAAACTTTTGTCCTGCTGCTTAGAGATGCGACAACTTATCAACTACATTAAGTCATCACACTCTTATAATTGCTTATTACAAAAATAAATTAACTATATATTTTTTAGCATTGTTAAATCACACCACTGGTGTTTAACACCACTATACTTTATAATTCAAAAATTCATCTATCTTTGGGGCTAACAAAAAAATTCATTGTAAAATTTTGGTATAAACTATACTCTGCTCTATTCTAAGCCTAAATCCTAACCCTAATATAAAATTTAATTTTCATTTTGATAAAAATTATTTTGATCTAAATATTGCTGATTTTATATTTGTAGTATTAAACACCACTGGTGTAATATATAATTTTTGATATTTTTTATATTTTAATTATATTAAAAAAAAATATATATTTTTAATATATTTTTAAGAAATAATTTAACTATAACCCAATTTCAGATTAACCTAAATTGCATAACAGCACAGAACAAATAGATTACAAAACCTGCATTTCTTCATAAAATAATATAAAATTTTATATGAAACTAAAAAACACATTCTAGATATACTGGGCTTACATATTTACCATAGATCTACTTACATGCAAATTTAAAAAATTATTTGTACATAATGTACATGCTAAACTTGTAAACCTTAGTTCTAACACTAACACTAAATTTTCTATTTAGAAAAGATAATTATATATTGCATTATTCTAATTTATTTATTATTGATTTGTTAATGTGGTGAAAAAAAAATAAGTTTTTATTCTGCAAATGATCATCCATTGTGTGATAATATTTAGATAATCTTGCTATTTATAACATTTGTTTAAATGAAAGAATAATTTAGCGTTAGTCATTATTCTTAAATACAGAAAAAAATTTATTGCATATTATTTTTCCGAATCTTTTTTCAACCACTGAGTATTAGCATTTTATATATTCTTGATGGCCTAGTGCAATCTTTACGTAAATGCAAATATACCAAAATTGGTAATATGAACATTTAAAGTTGTCAACAATATAAAAGCATTATTTAACCGTGTTAATGATGCTGAGATAGATGATGCTGAAATTTATAGATTCAACCAATCAGGTTTCATAAAGGAAACCATTCTGAAATGTTCTGAATTAGACTAGAGTAATTTTTGCATGTCTTTATATTTTGATTAAATAATAATAATTATTATTTTGAATCAAATGTCATTATTTTGTTTATGATAAAGTAAAATGTTTTAGTAAAAAAAATTGAAATTTTGAAAAATTTGAACCAAAGGGTTATGCATAATGAAAAATTTACTTGGTGTGACATTGGAGATCAATTAAAATAATTTATTCATGCTCATAGCTATTTACTGCAGAGGTTGAAACAACAATTATACTACAGAAAATTTCATTTATCAGTGTTAATTTCGCTCATAGATGTATATGGAAGCAATATTAATTTCAATAAAAAACACCGAAATTGTTATTTTCATCATTACCAGTATTGTACACTTAGATAAAAATCAACAGGAATAGCATGTCACAATGTCCATTTGGTTTCAATTTTTTTGGATATATGTCCAAAAAAAATTGAAACCAATTGGACATTGTGACATGTCATCCCTGAAAATTAACGTAAATAAATGCCATATTTTATTGATTTGATTGTCGAAAAAGTAATCATTGTTACGACTATGGGAGAGACTTGGTATCAGCTGAGCCAATTTAGCTTAGGGTCATAAGCATTAATATGAGAACCCGATTATTTATTAACACACACAAAGCACCATAAAATACTAAACCAATAACTCTTTATTGTGTCCCAGACACTAACAGTAACAAATATTATATCCTAACAAGTATACCCGGTATACTAAGAACCCTTTCCAAAGTACTAATATCCAAATCTCTAACTCCCAAAACTAAAAACTAAAAATACCAATCTCTCTAACCAGAGTTTATATGTTCCTCTTTATATAGGTTATTAAACTACAAATAAGTTATATACATGTAGTATAGGAGAGACCAACTGGATTCTGTGTTTTACATTACTTCCCTCTCCTCTCCGGAGGAGGGGAAGGGGGATTTGTGGTTTACATAGTAAAATTTTTAAAAATTTTTTTTTCGAAAAAAAATTTTCCGAATTGTTCCGTGACTATATAAAAATTTCCGAACTAGCCCGGGGCCCTATATATATTTATCAAATTTTTTTTTACTAGGAGGGAGGGGGGACGCTGGGGGTAATGTAAAACACAGAATCCAGTTGGTCTCGCCATAACAATATAAAGTCTAATTAAAGTATGCGTTACGGCTATAAACTTCGCATAGACTATTAGAAGGTTACACAAATAAAAGGTTTAATTATTACTTTGTTACGTCTTTTTGCGTAACATCATCCAGCAGTCATGTTGATAATTAACAGTTTATTTTTTTTTTAGACGATAACGTCGCGCAACTATCTAGTGCATAAGCTGTCAAGGTTGTGTATTACAATCATTTATTTGTATGTCGATCATGTAGATCACGTGATACTAGACGAATTGAACCATCATATAAATGTTATGTAATAAATTACTATACTTACTTTTTTAAAACTTGTTTGTCTTAATAAAACAGTTTTGTTTAAAGATACTGCGTTAAGAGAAGGATAATCGGGGATTCCAAGTGGCTCAATTTCACTTGTCGGATGCCAATTTTCAAGTATTCCTACTAATAAGCAACTTGATATGAATTATACCGTATAGTTCCGAAATTAAGCATAAGCACCACCAATATTTTGTATCATCTCCAAAATAAGCACCCCCGTGTTTTATATTAGTTTTGCCTCTCCAATTTCTCATTAATAAGGTATAATATATTTGATGTTTTAAAATTGTTATCATATCAGGTTCCTTTAAAATATTATGCACCTTAATGCGTATGATCTCATAAGAAACGCCCAATTCTTTTTTCTCCGTTCGATAATCCAATTGTATAGCTTTTTTCCTACCCAAAGGTAAAATTCTTTCGACCAGAGCTGACTCACTTGTTGCTTTGTTCTATCTCAGCTCCCATAGCCACTTGCTTTAATCCAACGACCAACCATACAGGGATCAAGCTTAAAGGCTGCCGCAGCTTTATTCCTCCTATTTTCTTTAGCATAGTCGACAACTTGTTTTTTTTTTGTTCGATAGAATGAGTTTAGTAACTTTCCTTTTTCATATACATTATTTCTATTTGTTTCGTGGTGACACAAAAATAACGATATTATATATTAAGATTACTTCCTATTTTGGGGGGTCCTTAAAGCCCGGCAGAAGTTAGGGTTACTTTTTTGATTCAGTTAGAGTTAGCGGTTTATTAAAATATCAAGAACGCGAGTTATGCAATATGTAGATCAATATGTAAATCTGCCCCGCTTTAAGGGACCCCCTATTTTGTCTTTTATAACGATAAATTACATTATATCAATTAAATCATCAAAAAAAGTTATCCGAAATTAAGCACCCTCTATAACAAAAAAAGGTGCTTAATTTCGGACTATACGGTATTATTAGGCTTTTTGAAGTACTTTGCATGGTAAATCTGTCCTAGCGCTACCAACCTAAAAAATTTCACTGGCCAATCAGATTTCAAGTGTGACGCAGAAGAAACGTAAGAAAATCAAAACAAACAAAAAATCGCTCATAGCAAAACATTTTATCTATGAAACCACCTTCTGCGCACTAAGAACCGGTTTTATTTTTCATATGATAACATCGATTAAAACCGGTTTTATCATATGAAAAATAAAACCGGTTCTAAACTCTACCTTGCGAGATTTTAGTACTATTAAGGCTCTTTCTAACCTAACTTATTAGAAACTAACCCTAATCTAACAACGAAATTTTTTTAGCGAAATTTTTTAGGTTGATAACGCTAGATCAGTTGCATGGTAAGGATCTTCGGCTCATTTTATTCTTTTCAATATAAGGTATCGGCATGCGTACGTACGTGGCATGAGTTAAATTATGCACATATACGCTGCGTCATAATTCTGGACGCACTAGTTTTTTTTTCGAATTTGCATAAGCTGCTGTTTTTCAAAAATTAACTCCCATTTATAGATATTCCAAATTTATTAAATTAATATGTTTGTAATTAGATTTATTTGATTAATTAAATTCAATTTTATGATATTTCTTATAAATAAAGGACCATTTTACCCAACTGTAAGTCGTTTTTAAGCTGTTCACTTTAATGGTCTGCTCCTCGGTATCATACTAGGTGTTATAAATAAAATCATCTTCATCCATCCGGTCATTTTACTCGAGCAAACCTTACGAAGTGTTTACGACTGAGTTTTGAATGATTTTGTTGATTTTTGTGTGGTTGAATTAAGAGTAGTTCCGGAGTTCCATTTCTCCAGTATTACAATATATAAGTTCGAATTAATTACTGATATTTTTGCAATTTTTGGTGTTTACCGACGGTATCGTTTAAGCAGCCATTCTACTTTCCGTAATTCTATTATTACATATTATCCATTTATTTAACCAGATTTTTCTTTTTTATATATTTATTCATTGCTATTACATAAATTCGTGATTTACTGTATACAAGATATATCTACTCTCGTTATTTCTCGTTATTTCCACATCCATTTGCCTCATAGTTATCTGATATCGCGCAATATAATATATTTCTTTCCACGTGTAGATTTCTGCGTACAAAATGTCAATTTACAACAACCTGAATGTAGAACAACCTGAAAACCAATTATATATAGATATAGAAAATCAGTCACAGAATTTTTCACAGAATTTTATTAATGAAATTATTAAAGAAATGTGCGATCTGTATTATGAAGCAAGAATGAAAGGCACGATTCACCTTTCATTTTTTGATAAATTAGAACAATACCTAATTGAGAAAAGGCAAAATCCAGTTAACATTATCAATATTTGTTTAAATGATCAGATCAATCCAATAGTTCAAACGATTGTTGGATGTTGTTATTATTTTGGTAAATGGGTTAAAAAGGATGAACACAAAGCATTTATTTATTGTCAAAAATCTGCAGAGACGGATAATGCTATTTGCTTATTTTCTGTTGGATATTGTTATCAACATGGAATTGGTGTTAAAAGGATGAACGTAAGGCATTTGATTATTATCAAAACTCAGCAAACATGGGAGACGTTGTTGCAACATTGTTCATTGGATGTTGTTATTCTTTTGGAATTGGTGTCGAAATGGATAAACATATTGGATTCAATTATTATCAAAAATCTGCAGAGATGGGTTGCGTTTATGAAAAATTGCATTTGCACTTGGTATCTGTTCCGAAAACGAACTTGGAATTGAAAATGATGCACATAAAGAATTCTTTTACTATAAAAAATCGGCAGAAATGGGGAATGCTGCTGCAGTATTAAAAGTCGCAGAACGCTATCAAAATGGAACTGGAATAATAAGTGATTTATATAAAGCAAACTACTGGAATCAAAGGTAAATTTTAACTTGTGTCCAAACTTGTGAGTGTATTATGACGCAGCACAAACAAATTATAAGATGGGTGTAAATGAATTAATTTGGGACAAGCGTTTAAGGTTAGGAAAGAGATAGAGCGAAACCTAAAATTTTTTAAAAAAAATTTCTTTTAAAACTCAAAAAATATAACTTTATAAACAAGCTTCGGGTCATAGACGATTTAAATTTTTTTTTGAAAGATCAATATACCTGATCTTGGTATTCAATTGGTACTACGTCATGGAGCATTATTTATAACGCTTTATTGAAATTCGGCAGATTTAAGGAATTTGATCTTTATTTAAATTTCCTATATACCGGTATATCTATTTTATAAATAGATTTAAAGTTTTAGGTATAAGAACAAATTATTATAAATCTGACTTTATAAAATTATGAATCAAAGTTTCAAATAAGGGTCAATTTTTTTTAAAAAAAATTAAGATTTTGAATTAAGTTCAAATCCGCAAATCTACCGAATTTATAAATCTATATACTGTATTTAATCACCGATTAGGGAAAAATCATATTTAACATCAGGTATTATCATAACTAATTTATTATAAATTCTGTTGTTTTTTATTTGTAATCTAAAATTGAGCAAATTTTATAAATAAATATTAGATAAAAATGAATGAAAGCATAATTCTGAAATTTTTGAAATTGGAGAAGAGTTGAAAAAAATATTGATTGATAATAAACATCAGTTATCATGGATTTCTTTTGATGAATTTGAAAATATTGAGTTGATAGGTGAAGGCGGATTTGCAACTGTATATTATGCTAGATGGTTTGATAAAG
>CAJVPZ010000677.1:0-17636 GCA_910592135.1 Racocetra fulgida | reverse complement strand
ACAGACAGAAGGGTATAGTTTCTCCAAGAAGCAGAAATTATACTTATCTGTTGGACACTGCTATAAACCTGTGAAGGATCCCTGTAGCCGTGTTATTGTTATAGTATTGTTGTTAAGAAAGCCACGGTACTATAACAATAGCTATTAATAAATTTTTAAAGCATTGGGTTAGGGCCCTATAGCTTAGTAGTTTAAGTGCCTACTCTCCACAGCCAAGATCTTTGGTTCAAGTCTTACTAGAAGCAGCTTCTAGAGTATTTAAATGCAAAACTTTGTGGAAGTCCAAGTGAAGTAAGGATTTGGTTTAGGAATTTCTGGAAGGAGATCCATTATGGAGAAGAAGAGCATTATGTGTAATAGCAGCATTACAGAAGGTTTGACGACAGGAAGATTGCGCAAGTAAATCTTGCTAGCAGCAAGGTAGCACTAACAACTCTAAGCCAGTCTTAGGATCTTGATTTGGGAGGGTAACACAACTGTAGTACAAAATGGAGTGGTAAGAAAAGTGATAAATATAAAGGGATCTGTAGTAAAAAATTAGTCTAACCAAATAAGGATCACTTCTGGCAACCTATACTAATATGAAGTGGTTAATATAGAGAGGTGTTACAAAATATCTGTGTATGTGTAAAAGACTCGCACATCGTTGGTATAAGTTACATCCAATTGGAAGTCTTTGACAAAACACAAGACCAATATGGATACACCAATTCTAAAACACTAACTAATACAGCCATAAGTTGGAAGTAACAATATTATGCAAAACTCGATTGGAAGTAGCTCTATTTGTTAGAATCTTGCCCATGTCTAGGTCTATACCAATTTGGGAAGTACATAAATGGATATACTGTACATATACTCAAACGATAAGTCTATCACTGAAAGGGTATAAAGATCAGCAAGATGATTAGAAAAGCGATCTAAGGATTCACCTAAGTAGGACCCTATATATAGATAGGTGTGTACACCAAATTGGAAATACTTAGGTACGATGGCAGAAAAATCCCACCAATCTGGTAGTTTATATAGTATATGGAGAATATATTAAAACATAACATAATAGTATAGAAATCCTGATATATACTAAAAATAGGGTTAGATAAATCAGGTAGGGATATGCATTTGTAGATAAAATAGTCCTAAGCTGAAGTTTTAGTAGTTATATCATAGTTATCACATAATTTGTAATTATAATATAAATAATAAAAAACATAAACAAAAGATGCCACACTTTAAAAAAAATAAAAAATAAAAAAAAAAAATTTTAAAGCATTCAACTTATCTAATAAGCTATTCATTCTTTCATAGCTAAAGTATCAGAATATATATATATATATATATATATATATTTTTTATTTAGGCAAGGTTATGCCAGTGATTTCTGTTTATTCAAGTTCTTCTTATGAAAGATGTAAACAATAAAACTTTGACTCTGACATTCTGTGGTTATCTCGCATAACCTAACCGATTATCTACACATACCTACAGATGACCTGCTGCACCACAGAGGTACGATCAATTAAGATAATACCCTAGACAAAAGGCTCGTCTGACCACCCTCTACAATAGGATATTACCAATTTGATAATATCTTCTCATAGGGAAGTAAAAGAAAAAGAAAAAAATATTTTATAAAAAAAAATATAGAAGTATAAGAGAATAAGATAAAAAATATAAACAAGAAAATAAAGGGGTAAAGGAAAAAATGAAAAAAATGAAAAATATGAGATATATTCACAACGGACAGTCATAATTATAAGCCTGTATCGGGCTTTGTAAAAATTACATACTATACTATCTAAACTAGTCTCTACTCTAATCTATATAATTAATATATCTAAGCAAAAAAATCATAGAAGGTAAAAAAATCGGCTTCTTCGACATCGTCATCATAGAGAAGTCAAAAATCTGTACTATTAGCCTCGAAGCATTGTTTGTTTGAGTTGCCACTTCTAAAGCATATAATTCACATGTCTACGTTCTATATATATCCACATGTTTGTTATGATGGGAAAATGTAAACAATGTCGACCGATTTAGTAAGTAAACAATATATCGATCTTTTGGAGAGGGTAAGCTAAATCGTCCACTTTTTTACAAAATTTTTCTCGAAAAAAAAACAGAAGGTCAATAAGAGTATGTAAGGTTCTTCTGTAAGTTTACAGTTGTATAGGCAATTCTTCAAGTTTCAACTATCTCAGCGAGAGTCTTTGACTACTACTTGTTCTCAGAATAGTCCTTCTGATTTGAATGCCAAATAACTTAAAGAGTCCGTCTGATATAGCAAGGACTTGACCTCAAGAAAAACTATCTAAGTTACGCCTGCTCTTTGGTGTATCACGTCTTCTAGACTTCGTTGACAACAACCTACACTTAAGTAATATCAGTTCTCAGAAACCCTTCTAGTTTGGATGCCAAATAACTTAGGGAGTCCACCTCCAAGCAGAAGAAGGCTTGACTTCAAGAAAACTACCTAAAGTATACCCACTTCTTGATATTTTACATCTTCAAGCTTTGTCAACAACTGTATTACTTTAAGGTAAGACTGAGAAGTATCTTTCTTGATGTTTCTATATCGTTTTTCTTTAGTTCGGTTTGCTGTTGTTGTTAACCAAAGGATCGTCAGAAAGAGTTGTTGCAATTTTTGCAGAATGTATATATTGGTCTGTAGTCTATAATATATTCATATATATGTTGTTATATTAGTAAATTTTATTGATATATTTTAAAAGATTTTATTAATATATTTTATTAATATAATTTATATTTATTATATATTTATTTTTAGCTTTAGTTTAATAGTAAAATTTTTGACAAATAGTATTAATTTTAGTATAATATTAAATAAGTTAACTAGTACATTAACAGGTACGTTAACTAGTACATTAATTGGTATATTAACAGATATGTTAAAAGTACGTTAACTAGTATATTAACTAGGTTGTTAAATAGTTCATTAAGGGCAGTATCATTTATTACCTGTTTTTTTTTTTATCAGCTTACCCTCTTCCTCCCTCTTAATATATATCTTGATCAGGTCCTTATATATAATTTTAAAATTTTTACTCACTTTTCTCCCCTAAAAAATCATCTGATTTTTGTCATGTCTCTAACTGGATTGTTAAAAAATTGTTAACTGGGTTGTTAAAAGGGTTGTTAACTGGGTTATTAACTGGATTGTTAACTGGATTGTTAACTGAATTGTTAACTAGGTCATTAACTAAGTCGTTTACTAATAGTCCAAAAGATATAAAAACTCTGCTTTTTTCCTTAATGCAGAGCAGACTGTCTCTTCTCTATTTTTAATTTCTTGTTATTTATAGTTTATTTTCTTAAAGTGTAGCCATTGTCTACCTTCTTTTTATTGTATTTAATAAAGTTTTTATTGTATTTTTATTGTGTATTTAAAGTTGAGCCATTACTTCTGCTTTCTTCTTTGAGTATTTATCTTTGGTATATTGAGTTGAGCCATTACCTCTTCTCTCTTTTTTTGAATATTTTGTTGTGTTTTAGAATTAGAGCCATCACCTTTTTTTTTATTTTTGGTTTATTGTTTTACTTTAAAGTCTCTTTTAGTTTTCTTTTTTATTTTATTTTTTTTTTGTTTGCAAATGCATTCCTTAATCTTCTTACATGTTAAGTTAAATAGTATAGCTTTACTAAAACCCTGTATTGCTATATTACAATGTAAATATAAATATAAATTGGACATTATTTTTTCTGAACTATACTTTTTTTCAATAAGTTTTACCATATTTAAAAAACACCAATATGCTTCTTCTAATTTGTCTTTAGATAAAATCTGGCATACCAAAATTAAACATGTTCTAACAAAATAAGTTAGAATTCTTTGGTCATCATATTTTAGTAAATCTCAAGTAATTGAAGATATATATATTAATATAAACAACTTTCATTGGTCTGCTATAAAGCCAGAGAAACCATCCTCTATAGTAATCTTATTTGGAATTCTATCAATATCTGATGATAATTCTATTATTTTGGCCTGTTGTTCTATTATAGCTAAATCTTGAGAAGTTAAAATTTCTCTTTTAATCTATAATTTTGTAATCTATTTAGCTATATCTAAAAATAAGCAATGCATTGGATCTACTATGGTAAACCAGACAGAATTAAAGTATAGAAAACAGTATATTTCGGACCACTAGACAGATGTTTCAAAAGTATGTTTCCTTCTTGTATCTTCAGTGTGACAATTCTTTTATAAAATTGCATTTTAATAAATTTTATTGATATTTCTTTTGCAAAACTATTGACCTATATTAGAAAATACACCAAAGTTAGATTGATTTCTTTTGTTAAAATTAGCTTTTTTTATATATTGATAACAAGCAATTTAAGCAGAAATAAAGTTGCACAATTTTTTTGTAGCCAATATATTACAAGAACAACAAATTACTGCTACTTTAATAAATTTATCAGTAGAACTTTTGAAAGTTCTTTCTACTTTGAACTCTAATCATATAATAAATTAATATATAAATAAAAAAAATAATTAATGTTAAGCAAATATTAATTGTCTGAAGAATAGCAAAATGATATAAAAGTTATATTTTTGATGCTTCAAAAGTATTGTTCCTGATGCATTTATAATAAGAATATTAAAAATATAACTTTTGAATTTTCTGTTTCTACTTGCATATTTGTATAATACAACTAATTTTATATGAGCTCTAGACTTATAATGGTTTTTGTTTTCTAGTTATTTATACTTACCATTTCACAAACCAATCAATTGATCTATTAAGAGCACTAGATAATGATTTAATTGATGCAATTTAGGTTTTCTTAGTCCTAATATTAATGCTAAAGTTAATATATTTGATGGCTTTAACTGCTTATCACGTGAAAAATTGCAAATAACACTATAAATTGCTTTGACACTATATTGTAAGTTATCAAATAGTTGAAACCAATCAAAATTAATTATTAATCTTAAATGACTATCCAATAGCTCTTTACAAAAGAATGATAAATTTTCTTTCAGATCTTAAAAAGTCTTCCATATTTTTCTGTTATATATATTAGTAACTTGTTTAGAGTCATTATATCTATCTGCCTATTTTCTATATGATTCTTCAAATCATTTTTTATTGAATAATGACTACAATTAATGTCTTAAAAAAGCTATCTGATAGATTGATAATAGTTTGTATATATCTTCTTTGAATATTGAAATTTTTTAGCAATTAGATAATTGCATAGAAGCCTTTAATTGGTTATTGGATAGTTTAGAAATTTTTAGTAAGTATAATGACTTATTTTAGAGACTGGATTCGAATTTTTTTTTTTTAAGTTTTATAACTAGCCTCTTTGGGTTTATAGTTTTTATTCAAGTATATAGATGAGAGCTCGCTTATAAAACCTCTAGTATATTATATTACAAATGCAGACCTAGCTTGTATTATTAGTATATCACTGCCATAATTATCTGTTGTAAGAATCCTGAATGCTTTTCCAATACTCTATAGAACTATTTTATCTTTAAGATATCATAAGCTAGAGCTTTTCAAACTCACAATCTAGCTAATCTAGACTTCAGTAACTTATACCGAGTTCAAGAACAAGTACTTGTAAGCCGAAGTCATTACCATTATCTACTTCCTGCTCTTGCAAAGCTCACCCAAACCTCAGTACACACTTTATAGACTATTACTAATACCTAAGTTCCGTCAATACTCTAAACTTCTAATTCAGATGGTCTAAAAGAGCTGTGACCTGCTTTTGGTCTTATAGTTGATTCTTTTTCTCTGAATTAAACAGTATCGAACTACCATTATTCAGTGGCCTGGTTGGTGTAGTGTTGTCAAACACCTGGTCCTTGTTCAGTTTACTAAAATCAGTGTCCAGATTTTTTAGATAATTCTTTATGCAGTACTATTGAAGATTTGTGCTACTTCTTTACTCAAAGCTTGCCAAGTAGGCTTCTGTGTATTCTAACCTAGTGTTTCAAATTGTTAATTGAAAATCAACTAGTTGCTAACTTTCCAACTAGTCGATTTGAAAAATTTTTAAACAACTAATTAATTAATTATTCAACTAGTACAATTCTAAAAAATTTTGTCAAGTCATACAGATTTGAATTAATTCCTTTGGTTTAATTGACTAATTATCTAATGATGCCACATGATGTGAATAATTGATTAGTTGCAACTATAATTAGCAACTAATTACTAACTCAGAACACTACTTCAACCTCTGAAATTACATAGCTGTTTCATATAATTCATACATCATATTACTATTTCACAGCTTCTCAGTAAGCCTTAGTATAACCAAAGTTACAAATTTGTCAATCCATCAGATTACACACAGTTCACCATAACATATTTTTTAAAATTTGAATTTTATTGCCAGTAAGATTCGAACTCTTGTCCTGTTACTTAGAAGTGTGACAATTTACCAACTACACTAAGTCAATATACCTGAAGCTGAATTTGATTTGTTAGTAGACAGGTTGGTAATATCATACAATTTACAACATTTTTTATATATTGCATATTTTATTATATGAGTGCAAATATCAAGATCATTGTGTATCTTATCTAATGATGTAGAAAAAAAATATGCATTCATATCAAAAAGATTTAAAAAATACTAAATTAATTTAAAAATGAACTACAAGCTACATTAGATAATTGATATTTTCTTTGATATTTTAGAATTTATAAGGCAACCCATATAAACTCTTTATTGATATCTATAGATTCTTTTGAATTATTAGCTTCAAATGTTAGGTCTAGTGTATTAAAATTGATGCTTTAATCAAATAAATCTTTATTAAATAAAATTTTTTCTTTTTCATCAACTTCTTCATTTGAAAATAAAATATTGATAATGTCTATAGGTAATGGATTACTAATCCTTTCACTAGTTCTAACTGTTTTTTACTTTTATTAGATTGTTTTTTAGTAATGAAACTATAATCTTTGAACAAAGTGATAACAGAATCATCATCTAAGCTATTACTATCAATTTGTATTAAGTCTTTAGAAATGTCTATTTCTAGAAATTTTATTTCCAGAAATATAATTGTAGAGATAAAAGTTGCTTTATTTGAAGATTCACCAACATTTTGATTATTTCTTATTATATTAATATTATTCTTTTTTATCATATAGGCTTTTCTAGTTTATAAATCAACCAGATTACCCTTAAAACTATTGCAATAGCAAGCTTTAAAGCAGTGAGTTGTTGAGTATTTAGAATTATTTACTTTTTTAATAGTTTTTTAACAAAAGATTTCTTTTGCTAATCTATTATAATGTGAGAAAACTATAGACAAGTGAAAATATATAAGCAAATAAATATATTGCAAGAGCAAAAAGTACAAGAACAATAGATTTAGTCTATTAGAAAATATGTTTATTAATATAAAATTTGGTTTATTAACAGACTTTATCAAAATACTAATATGCCTAAAGAACTATTATTGCATGAACTTGAAGTTCTTTGTTTTGACAATTATATTTTTTTTGTTTTGATTATATACTTTTTGTATTTTTGCAATTATAACTATCAGAATTTAACCTTTGAAGATTAAAAAAAAAAAAAAAAAACTATCAAAATTTATTTATAACTACCTATCAGTATACCAATATATATAAAAGTCTTCTAAAAGCTATTATCGCATAACTTTAAACTTTTTATATTACTCTTTGCTTTGATTGGCTTTTTAAATCTATATAAAATATCGGTATACTAATAGATATAAACCTATTTGTAATATTTTTAGTGTATTATATATAAATATTATAATTAAATAAAAATAAAGCTATTGTATTGTATTTGTTTTGATTTTAATATAAACAAAACAAACTTGCATAATATACATTTTAATTTTTTTTTTTTTAATATTAAGGTAACCACTTTGGAGTCTGAGACGTTTTATTAAACTTTGGATTGAATGTTAGGGCAACTATATGGGCTACTCCTGATTTGTTACATTAATGAGAATACATTCTAACTATATCTGCACCTTTTGAGTGCCTAATTAAGTAGTTTACCTATTACTAGATTCTATACTAGATGCCATATCTATAACTCACTATTATTTAAGTTATTTAATTAAACTCTCTAATCAACTTAACATCTTCAGATATTCTTCTTAAAGAAGAACTGCTGCTAAGAACTACTTTATCCTTGTAGTAAACCTACTAGAATGGTCTATATTCTACACATATATTATCTAAATTTTTAGTAACTTATATCTAAGCCATAGCTAAGTATTTGTAGGTTTTTATCTCCACTACTATTATCTACTCTGTGCCTTTGCAAAGTTTATCCAAACCTCAGTACCCACTTTACTTACTATTAACAATACTTTGATACTAACTAACAGTATCTCAAACATCTAATTCAAATAGGCCGGGAAGAACCAGTAGGCATCTTTGATATTCTAAATAAATTTTTTTTTCTCTGGCTAGTCCGGCAGCCTGGTTAGTGTAATGCTTGCCAAACACTTGGTCCTCATTCAGTTTACTACTAGTGTTCGGTTTCTTAGATAATAATCTTTTATATAGTACCGTTAAAAATCTGTACTACTACAGTACTCTACTCAAAACTTCTCAAGTAAGCTTCTGTATTCCCTGATTTCTTGAATTTATTTAGCTACTTCATTCAGATTTTGTGTAACTTATATATTATATTAATATTCCGCAACCTCCTAGTACAAGCTGGTATGACCAAAGTCACAGATATTTATCTAATCGATATGTCATACAGTTTTATAACATATTCTGTAAATTTAAATTTTGTCACCAGTAAGATTCAAACTCTTGTTCTATTACTTGGAGGTGCAACAACTTATCAACTGCACTAAGTTGCTACACTTATACATTTTAATTTCTATAAATTATACAATATTATACAAGTTTGATTATATTTGATTTTAACTCAGATGATAGTTTATCTAAAAATAAGATTTGACTAAATTCTATAAATAAATCATGTTTTTTTTTTACTCTTTTTTGAATATATATTAGCAGATTTATTTTTTTGTATTGTTAATATATCATACTTTTATTTAAGCCATATTAGTTGACATACTTTTCAACTCACTTATATTTTATTTAGTTATAACTATAATGCTATCATATAACAATTAGATATAATGAATTACATATTTAGTTTAAAGTAAAATTGTATATAAAAAACTATTTTTCTTGTCTTTTTTTTTTTTCTTCAAAACAACCTACCAAACAATAGATAGTTTTAAAAACCTTTTTACTAAAACCTTTTTGACAATTTTGAGGTTTTTTTTTTGAAAAAAAATACATAGAAGATGCTTTTAACAAATTCAAATAGTACTTAAACTCGTTTATTTCTTCTACTATACCTCTACAATAAAATAATTGTTTAACAATCTCTTCACAATGCTGTAATTAATCTTCAACACCTTTATGAAACTATAATAATTCTATTATACCTTTCTGTTTAAATAACTAACATCATAATATGCACAGATCTAGATCTTATTCTCTTTCAACACCTTTGTAAAACTATAATATTTTCACTATATCTTTTTGTTCAAATAATGTATAGTTATTGGATGTGAAGCAGCCAATAACAGAAATTATTTGGAAAATAATTTCATTATCTGGCTGTGAAATTTAATATGTCAGCTACTGGGCCCCAAAGGGGCCCAGAAATGACGTATATTAAATTCGCTGCCAGATAAACAAGTTATTGGCTAAGTAGCATTCAATAACGGTATTATCCGGTATCTTACGACGACCGAACCAACAGAATAGCTCGAGTTATTTTGATGATGATTGCGTCATCATCAAATAACGGAGTTATTTGATAATGATGCGATCATAATCAAAATAACTCGGGTTATTCTGTTGGTACGATCATAGTAAGGTGCCGGATAATCAATATTATTGTAATACTTGCAAATCCAGATCTTGCTTTTTTATATGCTTTCTCTTGCTATAATATTTTACATAATAAAAATGATAAAAGTTCCTTATGCCATTATATCTCTTCAAATAGAAATAATAGAAGTTCTTCTTGCCAATTCTCTTGCTATTCTAGATTTCATGATCGAAATAGCTCAGTAATATTAAAGCTATTTTTTTTTATAAAGCTATTAATGTATCAATAGATTAATAATTGTTTAATATATACTAGAAATTGATTCTTTAAAATATATAATAGCTATTTTAATGAATAAAGTAAACCTATTAAAAAAGATGTTCTGATCTCTAACTCTGAGTGTTGATGAAAGTGACAATATTAATAATTATAATTATCTTAGCGATAACAATGCAGATAAAACAAGGCTTTCATATTCTTTCAATAATATTGGTCTATCAGACATAAAATATAAAACAATTAACATTCATTTCACTAATACTAGCAGTAAAACTAACATCACTACCAAAACTGGCTTTAACTCTGATAGCAATATTAGCACAACCAACATTTGTTTCACCAATATCAATACTGAAACTAACATCTCCACCAAAACTGGCTTTAACTCTAATAGCAATAACAGCAAAACTAATATCAGTCTCAATACAATCAATATAAATATCGTATAGTTCCGAAAATAAGCACCCCTCCGAAAATAAGCACTTTTGGCCTGCACTAAACTAATTTTGGCCTGCATTATGATTATCTTGGCCAGCATTAGATGCAAAAAAGGGTGCTTATTTTCAGAACTATACGGTATTGATTTCAATACCACTATTACTAATAATAGTCCTGATACTACCAATCTTGCATCCATCACATTTCTGAAAAAAAAAGGAAAGTAAAGAGAGAAAGACGAAATAATAAATAGCAAAAACTAACAGTTTCTCCTAAACCACTTACTGGTTATCAAAGAATGCTATATATTATTTTAGAAGCTATAAACAAAGATCAATATAAACTGTTTTATGTACGTAATTATAAATACACTTGACCTTTGTTAATATTAACCTCATTAATATCAACCTTCTGTTAATATCAACCTTTGATTAAGACAAAATAGACTCAGAGTATATTAAAACTATCCCAACCCTCGCATATATCAACATAATTGCTCAATCCAAATAGGTTGATATTAATGAGGATTAAGTATATTTATTTTATAGCAGTTATTATTTAAACTTTCTATTTTTTTTATTTGATAGTATATATATTTAAATAATGATAGAGCTATCAGATTAATAAATATTTATTTAATATGTAAGATGAAGTTATTCAAATATTAGATGGCTTTGACGATACTTTGCATTTGGAATATATCAAAAAATAGAACCAAATATCTCATAACCTGTATAAGAAGATTATATCTGCAATTGAAAAGGCTTTAAAGAGCAATTTTAGTTATAACTTGAATGAATTAAAGTATATTCTTTAAACTCTTCATCAACATCAATGAAAAAAATAAACAATCGATCTGAATCCTATTAAATCAGCTTTTGATAAAAAATAAAAAGAAATAAATAGAAAGCACTAAGAAGTAAGAGTGGTCTATTTAGTTGCTTATTATGAAAATATAAGAAACTTGCAAGTTTACTATAAAATATATTATATTAGTATTTTATTAATATTTTATTAGCAATTACTATAAATATGACAATATAAATATATGTTTTTTTTCTACTTTAGCTGTTTTGCCAAAATTCTTTATTACTGAGTATCGATTGGTTAGAATGACACTAAACAAAATATTATACTATATAATTTTAGATATGACATCCTGCAGTTACTTCAAAAAGTACTTACAAGTGATCAGCCATACTGAGCAGACACGTCTTTTTGAATACATCACAATGAATTTCAACTAGAAATTACATCTATCTCAGAAGGCACTATCAGACTACTGCTTTACAATATGATACCACAAACTGATAACATCTTCTCGTAGAGAAGTAGAAAAAAGAAAAAAGTACTAACACTAATACTAATATTAAAGGAGAAAATGAAGTAATGAAAACTAATACTAAAAAACAAATACAGAGATGAAAGAGAGTAAAAAAAAAAAAAAAGAATCTGATAGATCACAATTATGAGCCTGTATTAGGCTTTAAAAAATTATATATTAATAGAATAAAGAAGCTCTGTATCTAACTCTACTTTAATAATATATGTATCTATATCGAAAAACCTATATAAGGAAAAAAATGTCCTAAACTAAACTAAAAAACCTAGACAGAGTAATTAAAAAAAGAAAACCATAGTCTCGAAGTATTGTTTGCGGTTTACAGAAGTCAAAGCATATTACTATTATGTGTTCCAGATATATACCATTTCCGTATGTAGGGTCTTCTACTCAGTCTACTCTAATGCATCTGATCGCAGTCTACTAGTTCATTAGTAATCTGGGTTACTTTGAGCTATATTAAATAAACAACATGTCATAAATATCCGCTTTGAGAAATAAACAATACTGACTGTTTTGGTGATTTTATATATCGATCTTTTAGAGAAGATAAACTGAGACATCTACTTTTTGACCAATTTTCTTGAAAAAAGTGGTGGGCCAACGAAACTTTGTGGGTTCTTTCTTGTAAGTTTTATAGTTATATAGAAAATATCTCTAGTTTTTTTAATATGCTTAATGTTGATCTAGTCATTTTGTGTTCTCAAAATATCCTTCTAGTTTGGATGCTGAATATAATAGAGGAGTCTATTTGCAAGAAAGCTTGACCTCTATAAAAACCGTCTAGAGTAGTCTGCTCCTCAGTTTTAAACTCTTTGTATTTCATCGATAACACATCTACTTGTGTAGAACCAAGTATATTATCACTCTTTAATGTCTTCTATAATGCTGACTGTAGTTTGAATTTTTGGATTTGTTGATCAAAGGATTGTTAGAAAGAGTGATCGAATATAAATATAATATGTTTTATATAATTTGCTAGTTTTTTATAGTTTTATAATAAACAACTAAATAGACTAATAGTATTTTTTTTTAATAAAATACCAACCAACCAATATTACTAATAAATAATTTACTAAACTATAGAAAAAAGAAAAAGACTCTGTAGTATTAGGCATCTAATTAGTATAAAAAATAAAATCTTAAGAACCTTGCCTTTTCTATAAATAGAATGATTTTATAGATAAGATTGAGAAAATAATAAATGATAGAGATTACTATTCAGATAAAAGATCTGAAACCAATATTAAATGAATACAATTGGAATATCGATTAAAAGTTTATTCTAAATCTAAAGGAAAAAATAACCATCATATAATTCGTGTTTACAATAAGCTATAGAGATCCAGAAAAGTAGATAATTGTTATAATTATAATTATTATAATTGTAGATTATATTAATAATTTATATTTTCAGTTTATTTTTTTTTACACTCAAAACTTTTTCTGACAATTACTTGTATTAACCTAATACTAAAAGCAAGTTAAAGATTCAAGCCTAGAAGTTAATAACAACTTGAAGTTTTCTTGATATGAACTGTTGTCAATGAAGTTTTTAAACATGATATATTGAGGAGCAGATATTTTAGATAGTTTGCAAAGGAGTCAAGCCTGGTTTGCTGCTATCTCTTAGGTAGACTCCTCTTTGCATTTAGTATTCAAACTGGAGAAATCTTTGGAAACAGCAAATAGAAAAGAAAACTAAAGTTTGTTTGAAGATAGAAGACTTCGAAAAACTCTTGGAACAACACTCCTTGGTTAAAAAACTCACAAAAATTTGATATTTCCTTGACATTTTTTGGCTTCAAAATTTTTGACAAAAAGTAGAGAATTTGGCTTACCCTCTCTAAAAGATCAGCATTATTTACTACTTCTATATTAAAAAACTAAATGATGACAAATTAGCACGTATTACAAAATGAATGAAATGATAACAAGTCATATAGAGTTTTTAAAGTCCTTATACTTTCAGATGAAGATATAGATTTAATTGAGAAAAGTCAAGCAAAGTGTTTTGAGATATACAATGTGTCCTTTGTATATAATTTTTAGCTTTTGGTATGAGTTATAGTGCATCTTGTTTTAGTTTTATGTTTTTGTTTTTGTCAAGACTCACATATTTAATAATAGATCATTACTCTGTATAATTAGAAGTTTTCATCTGGTTAGCAGGTTTTCTTCTTTTTAGTGATAGTTTTTTTTAGAGTTTAGTTTAGTTTTTATATTTCTTAGTATTAGTATCTGTTTTTTTTGATGTATTAGTTTTTATTGCATATCCCTTTTTTTTCATTTTCTATTATCACTTTTTTTTCTTTTTTCCTTCGCTACATGAAACTGTTATTATTTTGATTACATTTTATTATAAAGCGATAATTTTGATGAAGTAGTGCAACAGCTAATCAAGAAATCTGTGAGTAAATCTGAAGTAAATTCTAGATTTCTGGAGAAGACCAATTATTCGCTAAGCAGATTGCATCTAAGTAAAACATAGCAATTTAATGGTTCGCCCTGACTACAAGTGGGTGTTTTAGCACTTGTAAGGTATACTATGAGTAAGTTTACTCTTTGGTTAGAATACTATAGATTTTAGATTTCTTTATATGCCAATGTAAGAATGAAAGTCTGTTCTCAGAATAAAGTAAACAGGATTGCTGAAAAAAAAAATAATAATTTATATTTTCTTATTTTATATACAGTAAATCAGATTAAAAAAATTTTGTAGCAAAGATATAGCGACTTAGTGAAGTGGTGAAGTTGTCGCACCTCCAAGCAGTAAAATATAAGTTCAATTCCTATAAAAGATGAAAAATTAGATTTAGAAAAACGGATTCAGCAACTATTGTTATGGCTGAGAAAACTCAAGACCCTGTAGCTATAGTTATACCAAGATAAAAATTAGAAGGTTCTGGAGCATTTGTGTAATAAAGAAGTTACATAAAGGCATGCAAGCTGGTTTAGTTAGTACAAATCCAAGATAAGTCCTTCAGAATCACAAAAAGCCACAGGGCCAATATAGTAATAAGGTGCTCACTTAGGAAGTCCTGAATAAAGAGGTAGCACAGATCTTTAACGATACTATATGCAGATTAATACTTAGAGAACTGGATAAACTGAATGGGTCCAAAGTGTTCAGCAAGACACTTTACCAACCAGGTCATTGGAGGAAAAAAACCCAATCGTGAGGACTAGAAGCAGGTCATAGCCCTTTCAGACTATATGAATTGGTAGTTTGGGATAGCTAGAAGATCAGTAATAGTCTGTAGATATAATGAGGTTTGAGTAAACTCTATAAGGATGATAGTAGATAACTGTAGCAGCCTTGGCTCACAAGTACTTGTTCTCAGACTCAGCATAAGTTACTGAAGAAGACTAGGCAATATGGGAATAGTGGGTACTGGACTGCTCTAGCAGATGATGCACTCAAGAATGAATCAGTTAACTATACTAGTAGTCCTATAGGTGGACGTGACGATCTTAGAACATAGACTGACTAATATATTACATATTCTGGGTAAGATTAGATGGATTGATATAGAATACACAGATCAAAAGGTTTAATTAGATAACTTAAGTAATAGTGGATTATAGATACAGCATCTAGTATAGCATCTAGCATATAGGTAAAATATTTAATTAGGCACTCAAAAGATGCAAATATGGCTAGAATATATTTTTATCAGAATATACTTGTCTGGGGACCCCTTTTAAAAGAACACTATATAATCCTAAATCTAATAAAAAGTGATAAGCCAAAGAGACTAATCTTAATTATAAAAAAAAAATATTTTTTTGTGGCTTGCTGATCAAGTAGACAAAAAGATTCAAAGTAAAAATATACTAAAAAATAGTGATACAATGATAAAAAATAGTTTGATAAATCTAAACCACTGCCAGATGCTCACAAAAGTTATACTTAAACTATTTCAATATCTTATATTTCAGAAGAAGAGAATGAAAAAGAAGAAGAGAATAAAGAAGATGAAGATAACAAAGAAGATGAGGAGGAAGAAGAAGAAAATAATAATTATATAGATGAATTAGATAAAAACAGTATCAACACCACAAGTGATAATAAAAATAATAATATGTCAAATAAAAGAGCTAAAAAAAATATTAATATTTCTAGCGATAAAAATAATGCTGCTTGTTGAATCAAGATTTAATAATAATACAATTTTATTAGAACAATTAAACTTGAATTCATATAATAGTTTATAGTATATTGCATTTTGCAAGTTAAATAATTATATTTTTATATGTATTGTTGCATTAAGTATAGCAATATAATTATATGTATATAAATAATACTATATACAAAAATAAATTTTGTTATCTATTGCTTTAAATATTTTTAGTACAGTACCGGACAGCAAGAAACATACAATTTTTTTTAAAAGCGCCAAATTTTGAGATTTATACTCAAATCTGATTGGCTATTTTTTGTATAACAAGATTCTGATTGGTTGAAAATCTATAAAAGCAATTTTTTTATATATTAAACGCCAAATTTTTGATTATATAGTAACTTTAGGCTCTAATAACTTTTCAAATTTATAATAAAAATAAAATCTATTCTAACAGAATTGTAGCTTAAACTAAAAGCAACAAATCTGTAAGACAGATTTTTTTTAAAGTCATTTGTTTGTAAGTTATAAGCATTTTTATATTTATATATTAAAAGTGGATGTTTCTTGCTGTTCGGTACTGTATAACATTTAATATCTAATTATATAACATAAATAATATAAAAATAAGTAAGTTAATTGCATTATCTGAATGCTGATAAGTCTTAAAAAAAGCTGATAGGTATATGATAATTTGCTAGCTAGTCTTAAATAGAATTATTTATTGGTTTATCAAAAGTAATATCGAAATACTGATAGTCATATAAAATTTGTCTTATATATTAGCCAAAGTTCTAATAAATATAGGAGTCAAATTGAGCACCTAAAAGAAATAGATATCAAAAAACTATTATATTACTTTAGGAGACCTATCAGCTCATATTCATGTCCTGATAGCTATCTGATGATTTTTTATTCAACCTATATATAGTCTATATATTTGCTTACTCTTAAATATAGATAACCTAAATTTATAATCAATTAATACTTTATTATAAGAGTCATTTTATCACTTAGATTGTAGTAGAATATAGGCAAATTTGCCTGCGTTTTTGCACTTTTTTAGCTCTGATTTACTTTTTTAAAAAACCAAAAAATTTAAATAAAACTTAGTACAATTATATTTAAAAATAAGGATTACTTTTTTGCAATATTTATTTTTAGATTATAAGAAAAAAATTTAAGTTACTTATGAACCAAAATATACAATTTTAAAAATAATTTTTAAAGAAAATTTTTTTTAGTTTATCTATGACAAACTTTTTAAATATTAATTTTAGACTCAAAGTTTCTAATATAATTTTATAGTTTGTTTTAAGGATTATAATTTTAATTATTATAAATTTTGTAATTTACTTATAAAAATTAATACTTATCTTAAAAGCAAAAATTTTTTCTAGCTTTGGAAATATATAAAATTTTAGAAAATTTAAAAAATTGGTTAATACTAAACCCTAATGTTATACAAACTTTAAACTTTAATTAATCAAAAGTTTTTTAATAATTTTAAAAAAATTTCTTAATAAAGTTGATAAAGTAGATCTTTAAAATCTTTTTTAATTAGAAAGTATATTGCTAAAATTAATATTTAAGATTTTATTAAAAAAATAAAA
>CAJVPZ010000676.1:0-17637 GCA_910592135.1 Racocetra fulgida | reverse complement strand
GAAGGTCTAGTAATGTGCCGTTCAACGGAATTTTTAATATCCCGATATGGAAAATTGGCAAATAACAAGTAGATCGCATGAGTTTGTGTGAGTCTATTTGGCGTATAACACCTGTTATATAACCTACGTTTACTATGAAAAAAAAAATAAAATAATATAAACATAAAATAGGAAATATATAATAGCACGAACTGCAAATTCTTGATTTTTTTCTTTTTTTGCTTAATTGTATGGCAATTTTATATTTTTAATACATATAAATAAAATTGGTACGTACATATATATATGTATACACAAATATATAATATATATTACACAGAATCACACAGAATCGCTCAAAATTCACAGAATTGCATCACATTAAATTACAGAATTCATTGTTTTTGGCACAGAATTCATGAGATTTCACAGAATTTTTCAAAAAAAAATTCGCCACATTAATTCACATAATTTATCTTAACCACATACAGAATTTAGTCTTAACCACCACAGAAAATCATCGTCCCTGCTTCAGTTAACTTGAGAATCGTCAATTAAGTATAATATTGGTTATATAATAATTTGTTTTATCAGATTCAAAGAGGTGTAGATTTAAATTTGATTCTGAAATGCGTCAAACCAAAATCACTATTTAAGCAATGTATATAAGTGTAACAAAATTAAAATCATAAAAACGATTTATTGTTTATTGCATGCTAAGTTAAACTATAGGAATTTTTTATCTACTATATGCAAACTTTTCATTCCAAATGTCAAAATTTTGGCATCAAAAAATACTAATTAATCAAAATTATGAAAATAAAGGGTTTTTTGTTCTAATAGTTAAATACTTGAAATTAGTTAATATTTTAAGGCAAAAAAGCAATGCTAAAATAGAATGCTAGATTAATGAGTATAAAATTTGTCATTAAGTATAAGTAAATAAATTATATGTAATAGCGTTAGATTTATTAAATTATTATTGCTATTAAAGTATTTATTGCAAAACTATTTTGATCTATTCAAAAATAGTTATGATATAGGTTGTAATAGCTTTAATGCAAGCTAAAATATTTTAGTCAAATATATTGTATAGTATGAATGCTGTCCAAGAAAAGCTAGGCTTTGGCTTCAGCTTTTAAATCTAAAACTTGCTCTAAAAAATCCAAAGAATTTAGTTGGTAAGTTATAAATTTAAAAGTCTCAAATTTTTGCTTTTTTCAGTATTACTTATATAAATCATCAATTTTAGTTTAATACAAACCTTCTATTTTAACCTAGCATTCCCAATTCAAATTTTAAATCTGTATCCAATTGAGAAATTAGATAAACTTTAGTATTAGATGTAATATAGTATTGTTATATCTAAACAAAGTGGATAACCGTATTTCTGAATCTTTATTAGAACTAGCAATTAAATAGATTAACAAAGCAATTCAAACTTTAAAATTTAACAGAGGAAAATAGTAATAGTAGAGAAAACTATAGCATATTTAACAGATAGACTATGAATATAATCGTAGATATATTAATATTAATGTAATTTGTAATAAATATTAAATAAACTGCACATTAGTGTTCTAGAATTCTCTAAGTTAAAATTGAAAAAAAACAAATTTTAATCTAATGCAACACTGTTTTAAATCGACACTCATTTTAATTTCACACACAACATATATATGCAACTATGACTTAGTTTTAATAAATAACTCTCGAGTTCAATTGCCTTTGCTCCACTAATTTCCCTCTTTCTAATAAGTAAATTTAGCATTAATGACAAATTCTGTAGTCTATATTAAGGGACCCGTGATGTAATTTGAACTCTAATTTAGAGCTCTAAACTAATACCTGGATTAATCCATGCCTCTTTTGATACCTGTCACTATCTAGAACTTATATTAGTTATACTTAGTATAGTATTTTTGAGTAATATTAGTTATTGTTTTATTAGTCTGATCGATTATCTGATGTATACTTACCTCGGTATACTTTTACAGTAGTCTCAAAAAAGTATGTAGCAGTTGTATAGAAAAATATAAAAAAAATAAAAACAAACAATATTAAATTGTGCAAATTAGTTAACACAGTGCATAAATATTAATATATTTAGTTTTTTCATTCTTCTAGAAGTGTTATCTTTAAAGTTTATAAGTTTTTGAGAGTGAACTTTACGTTAGCTTTTAATATTTTCTATATCTGAGATTGGTTGAAAATAATGTTTAACCAATCACGTATTGGTATTTATTCTAGATTTCTGATTTCCGGTGTGGTGTATGAGAATCAGTGGACACAGTAATTTGAAAAGCGCAGTAATTGGAAGCCAATATAGAACAAGGGTCATTCAAACTATAATACTAAAACACAATATCAAAATTAGGGTAGCTGCGCAACGCAGTCGCGCTAGAACCAGGAACGTGAAATTTAAGCGTAGCAATTATATATAATGAAATGAGGTTTTTTGTTGAACAAAAATAACTCAAGTTAGCCATGCATAAATCTATCGATTCGGGAGTCTCATATCTGTGCTTCAATACCATACGGCACAAGAATCAAACTCCCATATGACGCAAGAATCAAACTCCATATGACACAAGAATCCAACCCCCACAGCGCAAGAATTCAGGTCCGGTGAAGTCTAAAAACCCAAGAAAAAAAAGGTTAGTAACAAAACTAGCAAGACAAAAAAAAAACAAACAAAAAAAAACAAACAAAAAAAAAAAACAAAGAAAATTAATACCTTATCTAAAAATGCTGCATACAAGTTTCCTGGTGCTGATTCACGTTCGACAAAGCTTAAAAATCCCAAAGAAAAAAAAAGAAGTTAGTACAAGGATAAAAAAAAAAAAAAAAAATGAAAAACAAAAATCCATTACCAGAAAATGCGCATACTGTAACTGTTGATGGAAAGCTTAATAAGATTATGTGGATAAAGGGCCAATTTAACTCTAACAGTATACGGGGAGATAAAGTTAAACTTAAAAAACGAAGGGTGTCTTTTTAACTGTCGAAGGTCTATTGAGATAATATGACACTGAAACGAAGGCTTTAATATTAAGAGGGATCATAATGAGACAAAACAACTAAAGATGATGCTGTTAGAGATATTTCAATAAGGATGGTGAGGTAAAAGCGGATGATGATCAAGTGGTAACAGGGATAACTTTAAGTCTACGTGGGTGATTAACAGGGTCGAATAACCAATCGTAAGTCTCGTTCTCTACCACAATTCTCGCAAGTCACTAAGGTGATTGGCAATACCTGATTCCACAATCGTTCCAGAATCTGAGTTTTAATAAGCCAAATCGAAGATACAAGTCAATTCAGTCCATCGAATTGAGTCTCGAAAGGGTTTATTAAAGTTACAAGTCAAATTCAAAGACAATGCGCAAAGGAAGATTCAGATAAGTATATACTTTATTCAAGCGAAAACAAAACAATTATTTAAGAATGGAATGGTATTCTTTATTAATCATAAAATAGAACTAAAAGATTCTAATCTCTACTCCTTGAACTTCAGGTCTTTAAATACATTTTTAATTTTGGGAACGTTTACACCCTAAAGGCTGCATTTACATGACTACATGTGCGATTACACCACTGGGATGCTTACACCCTACAGGGATGTTTACACACCCATTTCTTAGTCATTTCCTGTGATTATGCAAGTGGGCCACAGCAACAGATTTAAACGGCTATGTTTGCACCCTCATGGTCGCGTTTACACACCTTGAGCAACAGTCATGTGATTAAGCCACTAAGCCAATCCATCATTACCATATTAGTATAAGTTATGAATTGTTCAAAAAGTTGAAAACGCCCTAAATCTGGTTTTTACTTGATTTAGCCTAAGATACGTATATCATGTACGTACGTACATGGCATTAACCCGCTGGAGTTAGTGGTTAGTTTATTTTTTCATGGGTCCGCTTTTGAATATGATCCTTATGATCACGCTATCCAATCAAATGCAAGATTTTGTTTACACCTTTCTAGATGGCAGTTAACCATACACTCCGTTATGCAAGCAAAACTACGTTCCTGGTAAAATACATATGTACTTGCCATTATAAACACATGTACTTGCTATTAGAACCCAAAAAAACTTATAAAAATGCTTATTTTGAGCATCTCTAATTTGTATATTTTTCAGGTTGGGTCGGGTTGGGTCGGGTTTGGTTCGGTTCGGGTTAACGTTTAACCCAAACCCAACCTGAACCCGACCCGAAATTTTCGGGTTAGATTTTTCTAACCCGAACCCGACCCGACCAGAAATTTCTGGTCGGGTTTCGGTTGACCCGAGCCGATTCGAAGCACTAGTTATAATGACGCACCTTAATCTGCAAAATGGCAACACAACGCACGAAAATTGATTAGCAATTTTTTCATTCAAATTGACAGTAATCGAAAAGACAGCTAAGCGGTGATGCGTCAATGAGCCAATATTCACATAGATAATCCCCGAATACAAAAAGAAAATCCGGTATATGCAAGGCGAAAGATAGTAAAGTTTAATGTATTACAATTAAAGGATTATAGCGCGATCACTAATATAAACAAATTTATCAGGCATATGTGACAACGACAAGACATATAAAACGAGGATCACTGGGATATCTAACATCAGCTCTACAAAGACGGAACAAATTCACACCCTCCCCTACCCTCCCTTAGTAGAATCTTGTTATTTTTTGCAAATCCTTCAGATTTACAGCTGGCCTGCGTTACGCAGGTGGGAAATCACCGGCTAAGATTATGCATCGCTAATTAGACCGCAAAACTCCGCTAAAGGTGGGAAACCATTGGCTAATGCCAATCATACATCAATTACACTGATGTATGCTATATATCTCTTTCAATTATACACCAATTGCACTGATGTATGCTATATATCTCCTTAAAGCAATTTAATACACGTAAAAATATAATGTCCAGCTATTTGCGCCAACTATTATATCACTTCTTTTCGCATATGGTAAAAAAAAATAATTATGTAGTGAAATCAAATATGGTAAAGATAATCATGCAAAACTTACTAAGCGTTAAATATTTTTGATTTTTTGATTTTAACTTTTATGATACCAAATTATTTTAATTAAGTTTACATCGTTAATATGCATGTACAAATGAAATTCTAATGTGACCAAGAAAAAAAGCGAATCAATCAAATAATCATACGATCTGTCCATTTCATGAAATACTACGTTGGGTGACGGACAGCATTAGATAACACAATCGTTTTAATTGTAAATATTACTTTACGCCACCTAAAATACTAGTATCCGCTAAAAAGTTGGTCAGAATCATAATTTCATTTGAAGCCCACTTTCATAAGTTAAGTATAGGTTGAATGAACCGAGAAATAAACTTTATTACATATAATTAATGATGCAGAAGTAATGAGAATTAATTTGCAAAATTTGTAAATTTTACAGGTTTGTTAAAAAAATGTCTTTGAGAAATAATGATAAAACTTTATAGAATTTTCAATATCCAGCATAAGCATCGAGATTTCCATTCCAATATTTCAATAATCTCATGTTTTTTAATTTCAACCATTTATCATTCATCAAATTTTCTTGTAAGATTTCTTTAACTACTCTAACACCAGAATTAAAAGCACCAAGAATCCAAGCATTATGTATATCAGTGTGTTCACCGGCCCAGTGTATATAATCTTCAGATCTCATCATCGCTCCCATCAAAAATTCCAATTGTCCGGCTCCATATTTAGCGTAAGCCCCTCCAACAACAGTTTTATCATTTGTCCAATAATGAGCCTTATTATTCTCTTTACCAGGAATCCATTCTTTTCTTGCTATTTCTCCATGAAGGGTCACTATATCTTTTAAAGCAAGTTCAAAACGTTCTTCTTCAGTATACGGAGCATACCTTGCAGCATCATCATTCCACGTATAGGAAGCTAATAGAACCCCAGAGCCATTTGTAGGTAGGCCTTGATAATATGAAGGATATACAACAGTACGAACAGGAAGGTCAGTTGACGAAGTTCCGCCAACAATGCCAACATTAGAGGTCGTCTGTAAACCACCAGTTTCGAGTGGTGATTTTTCCCAGAAACGATTCTTGAATTGTAGAAATATTTTTCCGGCGTTTAGATAACTTAATTCACGTATTGCACGTTGCTTTTGATAAGATAATGCTATTTAAAGAAATAAATTGCTTAAAATTTTATTGCGATAGTAATAAATAATTTAATGATAATTGTCATAAAACAAACTTACTTGAAGGTATATCCCAATGACGGACGCAACCCAAAGGAGTAGTAACAACAACTCTGTCAAAGATGTCAGATTCTTTTTTTCCATTATTTTTCCAGTGGACTCTAACATTTTGACCATCTTCAGTCTTTTCCAACTTATAAACTTCACAATTATATTTTAAGGTATAATTTTCCTTCTTAATTAATGGCAAGAAAGCATTAGGTAATCGTTGCATCCCTTTATCGATAGTTTTCCAGCTTGTATTGAAATTAGGATCAAAAGTATATGCTTCCATGGCCAAATCAACGAAGCCATAGTCGAATTGGCCTAAATTAATTAGGAATTTAAAATTTATAAATTAATTAATGAATAAATTATAAATTTCATCATTACATGCACAACATGCCTATGCCCAGTTCTCTAATTTCGATAGCTCTAATAATTTCATCATAATTTTCCCATTTTGTTGGTAACTTTGCGGGAAGAAAGACCTCTCTTAAATAAGAATAGCCAGTATATTGGTCGTAACGTTTTAAAGCTTTAAGACCTTTTGTGAAATCTATATCAAGTTCCTTAAAAAAAGGTGCTAATGCCTCATTATAAAAACTAGCATAGTCATCTGGGATTGAATCAGGATAGCCTAGTTTTGTAATGTTAACGGTTTTGGAGTAATTTTTGGTTATCATTTTATCATAGGGATCTTTTTTATTATTGAAATAATACAAGCCACTGTTAAATAAAGCATATAAAATATTAAAATTTTGAAATAAATAATATGTTAATATAAGTTATACATTTACTACACATAATATAAAATTGTATACTTTGGATTGCTAAATATAAAAGGAATGGTTTTGATTTCCTTATCTGGGTCATCTTCCTTGTTATATTCGTTCAAATAATCAATTGTATCGAAAACTAGCTGATGTACAGAGAGATCTGGACGACCATCGATATAAGGTAATCTCATTGCACCAAGTTCTCCATATAAACGCCTTTCATCGTTAGGATCATCAGTAAAATAGTGAGTATGAACACGTCCACCAACACGATCTTGATATTCAAGAATGGTAACATCCTTAATACCAGCCTCTTTCAAAAGAAGGGCTGTGAATAATCCTATAAGAGAGTAAAATTCGTTTATTGTAAAATGTAAAATAACATCTAAGTAATGAAAATGAAAAAAGAATATAGACCAGTTGTCCCAGCGCCAATAATACAGATTTCTAGTAAAATTTGTTAATATTGATAATGTTAATATGGACCGAATAAACAAGTTAAAAAAAAAAAAAGTTAATGATATGTCACTTGGATTCTCGGTTGGAGTACTTCGTGGAGTTATATCATTGTGATCATCTCTAATTCTGCGTAACAATAAAATATTAAATTAACTATATTTCATTCAGGTAGTTTCAAGAGCAAACCAACGACCATAATTATATCAAATGAGTTTATCATGTAATTGTTGATCACTAGTTAACGGTTCTTAATTATTAAATACAGCAATATAGTTTACCTTTTATAATAATCTTCATAATAATAACTTTTTATATGAGCTCTTTTGTGCCTATGTTCGTCGCGTCTTTCAAATTTGCGGGCAGCTTTACAGTAAAATAACATTATTTTATTAATGGCAATCCATTATAAATATTTTTATATCAATAAATTTAGCATTCACAATCTAAAAGTAATATAGTTATTAATACTTGCTAAACCAGAAATAGGTGGATTAGTGGTGGCAGAAACGATCCGCGGTCCCGTGATTTCCGAGTAAAATAGATCCAGAATATCAAACACATAATCTTTGATTATGAAAATTTTCTTCTCCAATATCTTAAATAGTCTAAGGTGCTCTAATTGCTCGGATCGTTTTTGCCACCACTGACCCACTTGAGTTTTAATTTCTAAGCAGCAACATTTATATATTTTTACTTACATCCCTCTAGATTATCAAATTAATATCAGATATGAGAAAAATAAATATATAAATAAATCATTATTCAATCAAGATATACATACGACCTATAACACAAAAATTATTTAAATACATATTAATAAAGCAAACTTTAAAAATTTTTGGTTAAACAATCAATTTGCAAAGCATCATTACTTTGGGCAATTATGGGAAGAACTAACGCGATAATGATAATTAATCGAAGTTTCAACATAATGGAAGGTCCGTTAAAGCAAGCAAAAAAAAAAAATTTTTTTTTTTTTTTTGAATTCAAAGGGATGAAGCAGAGTATAAATATTTATACGTTTGTCATTCAAATGTCATTTATTAATGTTATTGATTATTGATTTCAAATTTGATTTCAAATATACATGTATTCAAAAGTTTTTTTTATTCAATAAAAAAAATAATGTGCATTTGCATATATTCTATTAATACCATTAAAAGATTATTACGTATTAACGGTGCATTCAATCCCAAAATTAGATAAATAATGATTTTAGTCAAGAACTTTAGAAGAAAGATCTTCACTCTTTATGTGCCTGAAAGTATTGAGCGCTTCATGCATCAAAAAAAAAAACCATTATGTCAATGAGAAAATTCGTAAATTTGTTTATTATGAACCGATCGTTAAGTTGCATATTTATATTTTGCATCGGACGCAATTTATTTAATTTATTAGGGATTGTGCCTGGTACAAAATATAATTAAATGTTCAAAGTACGTACGTACGTACGTACGTACCTTTTTATATTTTCGTATTACCATTAATGCAGAATGCATTTTATTCATAATATCTATATCCGTAAAAATTTTATTTTTAACCACTAAAAAATTTACCCTATTTGAGTCATGACCCTTTTTTTATCAATTTCGAGATTTTTGAAGTGTCAATTCCTATTTGTATATATTTCACTTTTTACTCTACATTGATATAATAATTTATCGAGATATTTTAACTTGAAGGTAGACCAGTCTTTAGACGTTTGTTTCTAAAAATAGGGGTCCCTTAAAGCCGGTAGATTACGTAATAATCAGCCAATCGGATCGTCAAAGCAAAATAAGCGAAAAAAGAGAAAAGTTAAGAGCCTCCAAACCAGTTTGAAAACCGGTTCCTAGCCACTATGTACTCTCCACCCAAAATGGAAATGATCGTCATTATTGTTATTTAATGTTAACAAAACTAAGGTTAACGGAAAAGATAGTTTTATATGAAATTTCAAGATAAAGATGATTTTTTGAATAAATGAATGTTTTTTTAATTTTAACATTACATACAGATCATTCGTGTAGCATCTACATATCTGATGCTGATTGGTTAGGAAACCGGTTTCCAAACTGGTTTGGGAGCACATAGATGCACATATATAAACCTATTTGGAAAAGTAATTTATGTTGTAATATAGCAATACAGGGTCTTAGTAAAGCTATACTATTTGACTTAACATGTAAGAGGGTTAAGAAATGTGTTTGCAAATAAAAAAAGAATAAAATAAGAAAGAAAGCTAAAAGAAACTTTAAAGTAAGATAATAAACCAAAAATAAAGAAAAGAGGTGATGGCTCTAATCCTAAAACACTATAAAATACTCAAGAAAAGGGAGAAGAGGCGATGGCTCAACTCAATATACCAAAAATAAATACTCAAAGAAGAAAGAAAAGGCAATAGCTCAACTTTAAATACACAATAAAAACACAATAAAAGCTTTATTAAATATAATAAAAAGAAGGTAGGCGATGGCTACACTTCCAAAAAAATAAGTTGTAATTAACAAATAAATAAAAGTAAGGGGGAGACAGTCTGCTCTGCCTTGAGGAAAAGATCAGGTTTTTATATCTTTTGAACTATTAGTAAACGACCCAGTTAATGACCTAGTTAACGATCTAGTTAATAACCCAGTTAATGACCTAGTTAACGACCCTTTTAACAATCTAGTTAATGACCCTTTTAACAATCCAGTTAACGACCCTTTTAACAATCCAGTTAAAGACCCTTTTAACAACCCAGTTAATGACCCTTTTAACAACCCAGTTAACAACCCAGTTAACGTATCTGTTAATATATCTGTTAATGTACCAGTTAACGTACCAGTTAATGTACCTATTAACGTACCTAATATTATACTAAAATTACTACTATTTGTCAAAATTTTGACTATTAAACTAAAGCTAAAAATAAATATATAATAAATATAACTTATACTAATAAAATATACTAATAAAATCTTCTAAAATATGCTAATAAAATCTACTAATATAACAATGTCTAAGAATAGGCAAAATTGATATAATTGGTATAATATTGATATAATAATACTATAAAATATAAGGTTATTATACCAAAATTTTTTTAATTATACCAAAATTTCCCATCCCTATTTATGTCTTTAACTCTATCCAAAAATAGTCCAGATTTACTTATTTTTGCAATTATGGGTTATTTAAAGCCTGACACCTTACAAAATACCCAATATATAACTTGGATTAGTTTAAACAAAACAAAGCAAAATAGCAAAGACAAAAACATAAAATACTGTATAGTTATTGGATGCGAAGCAGCCAATAACAGAAATTATTTAGAAAATAATTTCATTATCTGGCTGTGAAATTTAATATGTCAGCTACTGGGCCCCAAAGAGGCCCAGAAATGATGTATATTAAATTTTCTGCCAGATAAACAAGTTATTGGCTGAGTAGCATTCAATAGCGGTATTATCCGGTATCTTATGATGACCAAACAAACAGAATAGCTCGAGTTCTTTTAATGATAATTGTGTTATCATCAAATAATGGAGTTATTTGATAATGATGTGATTATAATCAAAATAACTCGAGTTATTTTGTTAGTACGATCATAATAAGGTGCCGGATAATGTATATTATTGAATAAAAGCTACCAAAATGTTAAAAAAATATATAAATTTTTTCAAACTAAAGTGAGAGTTTCTATTCAGATCTAATTTTACTATTAAAATATAATTTTTTTAAATTCTTAAGTTCAAAATCATGGGGTAGCTTTTATTTGATAATATATAATATATAAAAAACAGCTATCCAATAGTACACTAATAATGTACTGTTGAAGATTAGTTGTATCTATAACTACTAGTATATCATTAAAGATTAGTTTCATCAGTAACTCTAATCTGAACCGATCTTGATTTACTAAATAAAAAGTCAGAAATGTGATTTTATTATATACATATATAAACACTTTCTATCAAATCCTAATACTAACTCTAATATTAATTAATTAAAAATTAAAAAAATTAGATAATTTTGTAAGATACCAGGCTTTAAACAATACTTACAATTAATATAAATCATATGCCAATATGTTAGCAAGTTCAAAATATAATAGGTTAATCAACAAAATTAAAAAAAAATTTTTTTCTATCTTAAAATTTTGCTTATAAATCTGTTTTTGGTGCTCTAAAAAAATTTTTTACTAATTATTCTGGTTTAAGTTTTGACTAAATCTTTTTATATCTGATTCTAATGATTAAAATCAATTTAATATTGATAATAAGAATCAATTAGTATAATCTGTTATATATTTTAGTTTTGTATATTGTTATTATTAGATATAGGATATAGTTATACTAATATAATAAAAAATAATAGTATAGTATAGTATAATTACTAGGGTTTGGGTTTCATAGCTTAGCAGTTAAACTCTTAAACTTAATAAACAAGGTTGATAGTTTAAGTCAGATTAGAAACAAATTATTAATTTGCTTCTGTAATTTTTAGAGGCCAAATTAAATGCAAAGTTCTGTAGCTAAGTTTAAGTACAAGTATGATATTGAAATAGAAATTCTCAAAAGAAGGCTCAAATGTAAAGAGTAGGTATTATATGTAATTGTAGTATTATAGAAGACTGTGGTTATAAAAATTATACAAGTAAATCTTTCAAGATAGGATAATATTAATATTCTTATATTTTTAATTTAGACAATATCAACATCTCTATATCTAACTTGTGGAGTACTTGAAGATCCATAAAAAGTGGATAAAAATTTTAAAAAGTTTATATTAAAGCTAATATATATTGTTTGAAGTCTTGATACTTACTTGAAAGGATGATCATCAGACTGTATGAATTAATTTTTATCTGAATTGAAGATATAAATACTGTACTTGATTAGAAAAGTAATTATTTAACCAAAGTTAGAGTAATAAGAAAAGTGATAAATACATGAATAAACTATAGTAAAGGATTGGCCTTATCAGAATCAGAAGCACTTTTAGTAGTACAGAATAGAAATACTATAGAAGGCAAGAGTATGAAGTTTGTCTAATATTTTAAGTATATATGTTGTGCCTTAGATGCTTTCTTGAATCAGATCTAATTTGATGCATATCAGATACTAATTTGCAAATAATGTATATCACCTATCTGTCAGTCATCTGACATGCATCAGATTAGATCTAACACATAGAAATTGTAATTTGATGCAAATGAAAATCAAATAATAATTAATAAACCTTTAAAATTTATTAAAATTATAAGCAATTTAATACTTAAATACTATATATAATAAATTATTCAATATATACAAAAAAATATAAACTTTTATTTAATATTACTGTATACTGTATTAATCTTTATTTAAATATAATCATCCACTATAACAATGGCTGGTACTTTTTATATTTATTTTTTTACACTTACATCTCTTATTATCATATAAACTTTTACAACTACAGATAGAACCTAATGTAGTTCCCACACTTTGCAGTCTTGCTGCCTCATGAATTGATACTTAATTTAATAGAATATTATCAAGCTCAAAACAAGTGGTAGTTCCAAGTGTTACAAGTTCTTCTAAAGTGTAGTATACACTAATTATATCAGATTTACATCCAAGTCAATACTAATCTTCATCAGTTTTTTTCAAAACCTTATAGAGAAGAGTAGAGCGATTAATATTGAATTGATCAATCTTTGGAATATTTACTCTTACAAAATCACTAACTTGAACATTAATAAGCTTTCTTTTTTTAATATTTGTTGTATCATCTTATCGATATATTGCTAAAGGTTCTGATGTGTAGATTCTTGTAAAATATCGTGCTGATTAGAATTCAGATAATTGTTAATAACATCAACAAGAGCTAAAATGTGATAAATTAGCATTATATTCTGATTAATAACAATCATTAGATAAAGCACAAAACTTATTATAGCTATTAGACAAAGGCTATTGATGACCAATACGATTCTTAAATAAAGGTTCAGAAGAACCAATATAATCAGTAGGCAAAGACATTAAACCCCTAGCAAGGATATTAGGCAAAGGCACTGAACCACAACCTTGATTATTAAATAATGATATTTGAATTATACAAAAAAACATTATTGTGCAAAGAACTAATCATTTGCTTACCAGGTAATGATATTTAATCACAACTTTGATTATCAGATGAAGGTACTTGATTATTATTACTGGGCAAAGGCATTTGATTAAAACTTTGATTATCAGATGAAGACACTTGATTGTAATTTTGATTATTAAACAAAAAAACTTGGGCACAGTCTTGATTATCAGATAAAGTATTGAAATTTTAGATAAAGACACAACGAACAAATTATTATATAAAAGGCCAACTATTTGCTTATTGAGTAAAGATATTTGGTCATAACTTAGATTATGATTAGGTAAAGGCACTTGATTATAACTTTGATTACTGGGTGAAAAAACTTAAGTGCAATCTTAATTATCAAATGAAATCATTGAATTTTTAGATAAAGACACAACAAACAAATTTTTGTATAAAAGGTCAACTATCTGCTTACTGATCAAAGATACTTGATCACAACTTTAATTATCAGACAAAAAATTTGTATATAGCCTTGATTATAAGATAAAAGCATTAAATTTTTAAATAAAGATACAACAAACAAATTATTATACAAAAGTTTAATTATTAGAATACTTAATCACAACTTTGATTATTATCAGCTAAAAAAACTTGGGCACAGCCTTGATTATCAGATAAAAGCATTGAATTTTTAGATAAAAACACAACAAATAAATTATTGTATAAAAGGTCAACTATTAGCTTATTGGATGAAAATACTTGATCACAACTTTGATTATTACCAGGTGAAGATATTTGATTATAACTTTGATTACTAAGTAAAAAAATTTGGGTACAACCTTGATTATTAGATAAAAGTATTGAATTTTTAAATAAAGACAAATTATTATGCAAATGATCAACTATTTGCTTATCAGATGAAAATATTTGATCACAACTTTAATTATTAAGCGAAAAAACTTGGGCATAGCCTTGATTATCAGATGAAAGCATTAAATTTTTAGATAAAGATACAACAAACAAATTACTGTATGAAAGGCCAACCATTAGCTTACTAAGCAAAGATACTTGGTCATAACTTAGATTATTATCAGGTGAAGACACTTGATTACAACTTTGATTATTAGGCGAAAAAACTTGAGTGCAGCCTTGATTACTAGGTAAAAACACTGAACCACAACCTTGAGTATTAAATAATAGCATTAAATCATATAAACAAAAAACATTATTGTACAAAGAGCTAACTATTTGCTTATTAGACAAAGATACTTGATTATTATCAGGTGAAAAACTTGATCACAATTTTGATTATTAGATGAAAGCATTTAGGCACAACCTTGATTATCAGTTAATGGTATTAAAATTATACAGACAAAAAATATTATTGTATAAAGGACCAACTATTTACTTATCAGACAAAGATACTTGACTACAATCTAGATTATTACTGGACAAAGACTCTGTATTTTTGGATAATTGTATTAGACAATATATCAGCTAATGATATTGAACAATCAATATTATCAGGTGATATTTTTGGATTATTATTATCAAATAAAAATTTTAAAAAAATAAAAATAAAAAGTAAAAAAAATCAACAAAATAAAAATAAAAAAAGTAAAATATTTTATTAATTTTTTTTTATCTGCCATGTCATTATCTAAGTTAATTTTACTATCTAGAATCTCTACTGTATTTGGAACATCCTCTTTATTAAAGATATTATTTGCATATAATCCATTAACAAGAATATAATTACTATGGGTCTTGTCTCTATAAATTAGTTCATAGGGTTTTTTTTATATGATCTATACTATAAGTTATTTATAGTTACTATTACAAATCTTAAACCGAATGACCAATCACTTTGATCAGTTGTTTCACACTATTTTTTTAACTTTTGCTCCAATATACCATTAGCCCATTTGACAAGCTCTGGTGATTAAGAGTGTCTGAGACATCTATTGATTATTCTTATAGAGGGTCAGAGACTAACCAACTCTTTAATAACTTGTATAACAAACTCTTTTCTATTGTTTGACTGCAAAATAATAGGTGGTGATCTAATTAAATAAAAAAGGTCAAAGAGATACAATGTGACTTTAATTGGTCTCTTGGATGTAATTACTCTTGCCCACAAAAAATTTATTAAAATAGTCTCTTATATGACACATGTACTTAAATTTACTATTAGAAATATATAATAGATCAATTAATTGATAATCCGTCTATGAATTAGACAATAGATGAAATAAAACATCTGCCATCTAAAACATTTTTCTTACTAAGTTAATGATACTTGTGTACTAATTAAAAGTTGTAGAGCTCGTTGAGACACATCTAATGGTGGTTAGATCATCCAAATCGGCCTAGTAGATAGTGAGATATCATTGAAATACAATTAGCTAATTATATAAAAATCTGTGATAGAAATTACATATAAAAATTACCATCGGCGAAATGTGGTGTGCTTCTATCTGAAACTTTTTTTCTTATTAAGTTAACGATACATGCCCATTAATTGAAAGTTGTAGAGCTTATTGAGATGCATCTAACAGTGGTTAGATCATCCAAATCGCTTAGTGGATGGCGAGATATCATTGAAAAATGATTGGCTAACTATATAAAATCTCTATATAAACAAATATTATTTACATGGAGATTTTATATAGTCAGCCAATCATTTTTGATGATATCTTGCTATCCACTAGGCCGATTTGGATGATCTAACCACCGTTAGATGCATTTCAACAAGCTCTACAATTTTCAATTAATGGACATATATTATTAACTTAGTAAGAAAAAAAGTTTTAGATGGGAGCACACCACATTTCACCGATAGTGATTTTTATATGTAATTTCTGTCACAGATTTTTATATAGTCAGCCAATCGTATTTTAACGATATCTCATCATCCACTGGGCCGATTTGGATGATCTAACCACCGTTAGATGCGTCTAGACAAGCTCTACAACTTTCAATTAGTGGACATATATCATTAATTTAGTATAAAAAAAACTTTTAGATGGAAAATGTTACATTTTGCCTATTCTTCAGTTTATAGACAGATTATTAATTAAATCTATCTACAAAATAAAATCTAATTAAAAAAATTTAAAAACTTTAATATCAAGAATAAAATAAAAAATATCTACAATTGTGACAAAAAATTCTTAGCAATTATAGATTTTGCTACTAAAAGATAGAATGCTGGCTTTCTTGCAACACAGGCTGTACAATTGTTCATAAACTCCTCTACAATTTCTTGTTTTATGTATTTCTATTTTTTACAAATCAATATTCAGATTTGCTTCTGACTACTATGCTGAGTTACTTCTTCATGAGTATTATAAAGAACATTATAAAACCTTTCAGTTATTAATATAGGGTTCTTTGAAGCCTTTACAATTACTCTGAAATCTCCAGGTACAATTTCCTTTAATTTAAACTTGTTTTTAGTCCAACTGTATAAGTTTTTATCATACAATGAAGTGTCTTTAGGATTTAATAAAATTGTTTTAATTTTATTTAAAAGTTTAGAATCTATTAAAGCTTTTGCTTGTTTAACTTTTAGAAGATTAGTTATATACTTTTCTACAATACAATCAAGAGTATTTCTGCTAATAAATGTATATTTCATCCTATAGTAATGATTTTGTAAAACCAGTTCAAAATAAAATATATAAAAAAATATAGTAGTGACAATTAAACAAAGCAATGCTAAATAAGATCAAAGAACAGGTGGCACCAATATAAGTGTAGTTGAGATCAAAGAAAATATATAACACTAAATATGAAGCAACATTGAGATCAAAGAAATATATAATACTCAATGTGAAGACAGTGTTAAAGTCAAAAGAAAACAGCACTAAACCCAAAGAAATTAAACAGCACCAAATAGAGAGACAGTGTATAAAGAGACAAATTAAGTGACACTAAATATAGATAATAGCATTAAAATCAAAAAATCAAAACACCAGACAATTAATTCAATATTAATCTAAAAAAAACGAAAATAGTAAACACTAAGAATCAAGCTAACGTCAAATTTGAATAGTTAGATGCAAAGCCAAAAATGAATGCAAGATGCAAAGCCAAAGTCAAATGCAAAAAAACATAAAGCCAAAGTCGAATACAAAAAAATGTAAAGCCAAAGTCAA
>CAJVPZ010000675.1:0-17646 GCA_910592135.1 Racocetra fulgida | reverse complement strand
GCTTTATGTTATAATCTCAATTAAATATTCAATAAAGTTAGAGACATGGCCTCACCATTAATATTAAAAAAAAAAAAAAAGAATAAAAATAAATTTTTGTTATCTTACTGCTATTGAATTTAAGTTTTTATCTTATTTAAACTAATTTATTACTTAGTACTTCTACAGACTAGACCTAAACCAGACTTTTGTCAAGTTTGAGTCTAGTTCAAATTTTAGACTAAACTCAAACTTTTATATTCCAACTATTTAGTCAAGTCTGAGTCTTGTTTGGGTCTGGTCTAAAGTTTACAGACTAGTTTAAGTCTGTCTATACATATTTTTTTATGCTGACCAAGTTACTTAATACATTTTGTTAAAATATCAGAAATGGAGTAATGAAAATATGACTTATTAACAGAATAAATGATGTACTTCTGCAAAATCAAATATTTGATTGGTTGATGTAATCTTATTTGTCTTATATTGTTTATCTTGTATCTGCTCTTTATCACTTACCATGAACTCATTAATCATTCAATAACTTTCTGCATATACATATCAATTACCTGATATGTTATATCTAAATTTTTGTATATATAAACTTATAGCAAAAACATATAAAATTATATATAAACTTTGTTGAATGATGTTTCTTCCCTTATGCTTTGTGCATGATACTTTGCAGTTGCAAAAGCTTATTTGTTAAATTTAGAACATCTTTATCACTTCATAAGTAACTACATAATTAATTCTCTTTGAAGCTACATAGATTTCTCCTCAACAACCTGTCTTCCAATTGCTTAGGCATTATAGTTTGATAAGAGATTATAAGATAGTTTGTTTAGGCATAGTAGTTCAATATATTAAGAGTGGGTTTATAGCCATTTAATTCAAAAAGCATTGTTTGCTTTGGAGATGTAATATTTCAGTTATAGGAGGTTGGGCCTGTAATGATAATGAGCAGATTCCCATATGCTTTTTATTGTATTTTAATAAAGTTATTGTTATCTGATTGAGTAATAATAATTGCATTCTTGATGTATTGAATTTCAAATTGAGATAAAGATTTGATACACCAATAATGTTATAGTGCTGTCCGTTATGAATTGTAGCATCATTGTTAAAAATTTCTTGACATGCAGCACTTTCAACTTTCAATAACTTTTATTAAAAAAAAAAAACTAAATTTAATTGCCAGAAAGATTGTGTATCCAAATTTGCAAACTAGAACAATTGTAATGGAATATAGTCAAATCAAATAGTTAATTAATATTACTTAAGAACTGTAGTTAAAATGGATACCGTATATCTCTGAATATAAGCAACCTCTGAATAAAAGTAACCTCCAGATTTTGAAACTGAAAATTTGGCAAAGGTTATGGTTACTAGTAAAATTATAACAAACTCTTCATTTTCGACTCAAAAATGTGTAAAATTGCGGTTGCTTATATTTGAAAATATACGGCAAGTATAAAAACTTTATATTTATATAAGATCTAAATTTTTAAAAGGAAATTATTTTCCTGCATTTAAGCAAATCTTGAGTAGTTAGTTAAGTTCCGTTCCTGTTTTGCGCGATGGAAAACAGAATCGGTAAATTGTGATATCCAATTTTTTTATTTTATTTTATTTTACAAAACTCAATGGAAAACAAAGAAATTACACAAATAATCGATAGATAGCAGTCAAAAATTGGCAGACACAAACGATCCAAACGGAAATTATTTGCTCGGTTATTGTTACGAATATGGAATTGGAGTTGAAAAGGATGAAAAAAATCATCCACATATTACCAAAAATCAGCATATATGAATAATTCTAACTGAATGTATCAAGTTGGTTACTGTTACTATTTAGAAATTGGTGTCGAAATCGATTTGCATAAAGCGTTTACATATTATCTAAAGTCTGCTAAGGCAGTAATTCCATGGGAATTTGGAAAACTGCCATTTGTTGCCTTTATGGAATTGGCGATGAAAAAAATTATGATAAATTTGATAAATGGGCTAAAAAGTAAGTTAATTTTTATTTTTTATTATAATGCCTGTAGTTTATTAAAATAAGTGTACATTTAATTTATCTATTTATCTGCAACTTAAGTTTATAAATACTATTTATTGTTTGTGTTATTTTAGCCTGTAAGTATAAAGAACATTTTATAATTTTACTAAAAAGCTGCAAAACAAGTTCACAAAACAAGTTCATAATTATTTATTTATCAATACACAATTCATCTTATTCAGCGCGTGAGTATAAAGAACATTTAACAATTTCACTACATAAAACTACAAAATAAATTCACAAAACAAGTTCATAATTACTTATTTGACATTACGTACAATTCATTTTATTCAGCTCGTGAACATAAAGGTCATTTAATAATTTTACTACATAAAAACTGCAAAACAAGTTCACAAAACAAGTTCATAAATACTTATTTACCATTACGTACTATTCATTTCATTCGCATTAATTTAGTCGGTGAGTATAAAGAACATTTAATAATTTTACTACATAAAAACTGCAAAACAAGTTCACAAAACTATAAAGTAAATAAATAGTTTACCCGGGCAATTGATTTACACTAGCCAATCAGACGAAATTCTGTCCATGAAATCTGCGCATATGATGAGCTAAGCCACAAAAAAACATATTCAGACCCGGACCGGACATGTTCGCAAACTTCGGACCAGATCCGGACCAAACTTATAATTGAGTTTGAGTCTGGTCCGAAGTTCGAAACTAATAAATTTTAGAGTTTGAGTCTGGTTCGATCCCGGACCGAACCAAGACCAGACCAGACCCGAACCAGACCTAGGAGCACTACCATTACCCCTTCCACACAGCCTTCATTTCTCGATGGTTCTTCTCTCTTATTGCTTCAAACAACATTCTCAATCATGCAAAGTCATTCAAGCACATGAAGGTGCTTGCGCATGGCCACAAGCTTTACTTTTCAAGGTAATATGCCCATCGTCTCATTTTATTCATCATTCGATCAATCGGATTAATGTAGATCAACTTTACCATTTTAGGTTCTATAATGGTAATTGTTCTTGAGGCTCTGCTGTTCACGATCCGATCTACATTTTCAATTTCTGGGCCTCACACAACCATCGTTCTGCTGGAGGTACATATGAATTTGCCCATAACACTATCAACTTCTTAAATTCACACTTACTGACCTTCTAAATTCGGTACAGTCTCGAAGATTAAGGGCCACTAGCTTTAAAATAGCACAAGATTTTGGCGCATTGTTTTTGCTAAGATGCGAATTTGCTATTTTTGTACTAAGCATATGTTTATTGCTTTTTTAAAACTGATTTATAATTTATATGCTATTGGGAAGCTTGTCAACGAAATGACAAAGCAATTATTATTGCGAGATCATGAGACTTTATTGCGGATCACATATAATTAGTTTAGCCCTTTATGGTTATTTGCATAATGGTCGCTAGTTTTCTTGTGGGTAAATCTACGATTGTACTTTTTTTAGAATGTCAAATAAACTGGTAGTGAGCTGAATGTAATCAGGAAAACGGGTGTGATTTGCATGCGAATAGTGAATGGAAGGGATAGAACTTTGGATTAAAGTCAGTTATTTTTCTGTTTGCTATTGCTCTATCGGCCTTTTATACTTACCTGTAGTTAAGTAGCCCGGTGGTTATCAGGCCTAAGGGCACTGTTATTCGATTAAATTGGTTCTGAGGTTGCAATAGCGGTGCAAAGAGCTGATAAAATTAGGTGTATCCTAATAAATATTATAAAACCGATTCTCTACAATCACTGTAAACTATGAAGTTCTTTCCTGTAATGTAAAATATTATATCAAATATAAAAAAAATAGATAATCTTATTATCTATAATGTATAATATTTCAATAGGGGAGGGTTATGTAGTGATGGACCGCTAGGGTGGAAGGCATAAACAAATTTATTCATGCCCAGCTTGGGCATAAAATTATACTTGAGGCATACCTAGGCATGTCCTTGGTAGTGTTACAAATCGAAAATCGAATTAATCGATTAGTTGTAAAGTTGACAACTAATCGATTTGAATTTTACAGACCCAACTTAGTCGATTAATCGATTAGTCGACTAATTGATTAATCGATTGGCCAACTAATCGATTAATTGATTAGTCGATTGGTCAATTAATTGGCTAGTCGATTGGTCGATTAAATCAACTGATCACATAAGAATATCGACCGGCGTTTCATTTGCTACCTTACGTGTATTTTACCAAGTTTCGTTTATTATTTATTCAACTAATCGATTAGCTGGCCAATCGATTAATCGATTAGTCGATTAATCGATTGGCCAACTAATCGATTAGTTGAATAAAACCAATTAATCGATTAGTTGGATAAAATGATCTATCAACTAATCGATTGAAAATTTTTCATCGATTTGTATCACTAGTCCTTGGGCATGTCCAAATTGGTTTTTTTTTTTTTTTTAAAAAAAAAAAGAAGAATTATCTGATTAGCTAAAATTAATTATATATATAGTATATTAGGCATATAAAAAAAACTTCATGCCTATAGGCATGCCTAGGGCATATGCCCGCATGGGCATGCCTATGCCCTCATGCCCCCACCCTATGGGCCATTGCGCAGGCGGAATATTTCGGAAGGTCAGAATATGCCGGAAATTAGCAATTTTGGCCCGCATTAGCCATAATGCAGGCCCGCATTCATGCGCAGTTTTCCGAAAAATGCGTATTTTCACCATCTTTAGGGTTATGTTAAACAAATAATCAGCTTGGTTTGGCCTTATTATTATTACATGCACGGACTCAAGGACCGAATCCAGGGACCCTGGACGTTGATAGCAAAATAGTTAGCAAAAATAGCTAGTGAAATTAGCGAATTTAGCAAAATAACATTATAAATTTATATTTATCAAGTATAAATTTTAATGGAATCATATTTTCTTCTGCGGTTCTTTATCATTTCAATGAGTTCTCCGGTCTAAAATATGATATAATTACTCATTTATGTAAATCAGTTCAAGAACAAAGGTAATAATCATATTTTAGATCAAGACTATTGTTGCTAGCTATTTTGCTAAAAAAATAGCGCTATTTTAGATGCTACAAAAATCCGAGGACTCTGACCGAAGTCCCTATTTACGGAGTCAGGACCGAAAGGATCGGACGTTTAACAGCCCCGCTGTCAGATTGTAAAAGTATATTGAATTGACCAATTAATGCATCTTATTTGAATTTCCTTTTAAGCAAACAATGACACTGATAATTATACGTAAAAAAATAAAAAGGCGTCATTTTTTTTCATTCATATTTTATTTAAAAATGTCGCAAGAACATAATATTAAAAGAAACGCAAGAGGAGGAAATAGTAAAAAAAATAATCAGAACTGCTTTAAATGTGGATTACCAGGCCATTTTTCACGTGATTGCACTAGTGGAGGTTCACGAAAACCTCAAGAGACGTCTATCAAACCTAGTCCACATCAAATAGAGGAAAATCAGTATAAAACTTTGTCAAATACCTTTAATTCTGCAGAATTGTCTTATGGTGGGTCTGATAAAATCGTTTTTACCCCACCAGGAGATGGGCTTAAAGGTGCATGGAAAAGATTTGTAAAGAAAGAATTAACACACCAACATAAAATGAGACACTTTATCACATCATGCCTTATAGCAGCAGACAAGCCGACGAGTTATGAGGTTGAAGAACTTGTAACAGAATTAGGACAGTCTGAAGGTCTGAACCGTATAAGAGAAATCGTCATGTTTCCCATGTCCGTGGACGCGGGGTATGTATTATGGGTAATTTGACTGATGATTTTATAAAAATGACTATCTTCCTTAATTCATCAACAAATCTAGACTTGCTGGAGCAGTTGCTTCTTTTCAACGTGTAATATTACCTTTCATGGCGCTTCTAACTCGCTCAGGAATTAAAGACTGTATCATGGAAAAATATGTTCATGCAATATTTTCTGTTGTCTATTTAAATCTGGTATACATTTTAATTAATTAATTATTTGATTAATTGAACGCCATGTTTATTCTGATTTGAGCTTAACCATTGTGTATAAAAGGATTCGTTTATGCATGATGGAGTTATCACGATGTTAGAGACTTTAGTTCGAAGAAATGATATTGTTGACAAAAAAGTTAACCAATCCACGTTGCTTGCTGATGATGCAAATGCATTCATACCTACTTCGTGTGTATAAGTAATTGTTTGTAAGTTAGAAATCAACGTTTTCTATCTAACTAATAATATTATTTTTTATAGGATGGGCCAATTCTTTTTGATCATTGTTAGGTTGTGCAGTGTACTTATGAAGCGTATAAAGGAAGCATCGATAAACGAAATGATGTACAAAATTGTAACGAAAATCGAACAAGCCAAGAATTTATGGCAAAATTCTCTTCAACAAGAAATTGGATGTACATATAATGAACCACTTGCTTCTAATGTTGTGCTTAGGAAATATTTTTTCACCGTTCTTGATAAGGAAATGAACAGCATGAACAAAATGTTGAATTATAGCCAACGTAACTTATCGTCTCAAAAAATTAACACAATTTCACCCATAAATCCTAATAAGCCTGTCACATATTATGGAAAAATGGCTAAAAAAGTTGCTTTATTGATAAATTACGATCCTCCGGGTATGCTACTGATATTTCATATGTTTATATAGCCAGGGTTTTTAATTTAAACCTTTTTTATCATTGAAAAGGTGAACTTTCTGAAAATGGACCACGTCATGATAATGATTTCAGTGAAATATCAAAAATTTCAATTATTCCAACTAAGAATGAGGTGTTATGCGATCGAGATCCATTTTTACCTACAACAAATATGGATGACACTTTGCATCATTTACCAAAAGGTGCAGAACGCCTTCTTGACGCACAATTTCGTCTTCTCAGGGAGGATATGATGTGTCCTATGCGTCTTGGCATTAAAAAGTATGCATTTTCTAAAATTAAACTAATTCAACTAATTAATACAAGTGAACCTCGTTAATATCAACCTAAGTCACAAGACAAATTTTTATAAATTTTTATATATCAAAATTCTCTCATATATATCAATTTTGCTATGATCCCTCACTAATATCACTATCAACATGAATATAAGAGTGATCCAAATGGGTTGACATTAGCGAGGGTCAAGTGTATTTAATAAATTTACATCCTAATATTTTTTTATGCAGCTTCATTAAATTTATCTCGGAATCTGCCAAAAATAACGCAAAATTCCAAAAACTACAAGAGCATGGTGGAAAACACAAGTATGATGACAAAGGAGACATGGATGGTGGCGACTTAAATGTATATGCCAATGTTCACTTTTCTGAAATAAATGTCGATCTAAGGCGAGGTTTTTCTTGCCGAATGGGTTTCACACAACCCAAAATGCGGCGTAATTTGGATAGTAAACAAGGTCGATTGCAATATTGGAATAAAAGCAGCAAACTTATGTACGGAAGTTTAGTTTGTCTGCTGTGGCCATCCGAAAATGATAACCTTCAATTCTCCTTATTCTTTGGAACGGTGTTGTCTCGTGACGAAGATCTATTGTCTCGAAATCAGCATGTAGCATTGGTTGATATTAATTTTATTGATAGTCTGGTTTATCAAATTGCTTTGAAAGAAATAAAGAAACAAAATTCCGGTAATTCAAATGAACAAACGACAGGGTGCTTTATGGTCGAATCTATAGGAACGGTAGGAATTTGAAATTAGTTCTGAATAATATAAATGCATAAGTTGTGTTCATTTCTCAAACATATTATATTTTAACCATGACATAATAGTGTTTCGAGTCATATTTCCATATTTTAAAAGCACTTCAAACGACATTACCATCAGATCTTCCTTTCGAAAAATATTTGGCGCCACAAATAATCGAGAGTTCCTCGTTTGCTGCCGTTGATCCACCTACATACGCCCGAGCACCTGAATTCGAATTTGATTTATCAGTGCTACTTGAAAATAAAAATAAACGGCTATTACTAAACGTTGCTGACACATCTTCTCATGAAACTGTTATTCAAAAACTTCAAGAATCAAGTAGGCTTGATAATACTCAAGGTATGTCGTAAAGAATATATAATTTGTTTTTTAAGAATTATTTAATTACTACTAATACCTTTATAAATTTTGATCCATAAAGCACAATCCCTTGTATATTCTTTATGTAGAGAAGTTGCTTTGATTGAAGGTTAATTCTTTTAAAACTATACATCAATATATTTTACATACATTGTTTGAATACTATTGTATTTATGTAATAAAAATAATGTTTAATATAATAGGGCCACCTGGAACTGGAAAAACTTTCGTTGGCGTTGAAATAATGAAAGTGTTGCTAGCAAACCAGAAAGCTACAAACTTAGGGCCAATATTGACGATTTGTTTTACTAATCATGCATTAGATCAGTTTCTTGAGGTAATGAATAATTATATTTGGCTTATTGCATTATAAAGTAGAAGAATAACTAACACATTTCATAACACTTTTAGAATTTATTAAAGGCTGGCATTGAAAAAATTGTACGAATAGGCAGCCGATCAAAGTCTGAAACCATTATGAATTTTAGTATTGAAAAGCTATGTCCAAATATTGCTGCTTCTAAAGCCCAGGGATATGAGTTGTATCAGCAATATGATGAACTTAAGCAAATTCAGAAAGATACTAAAAAGATCCTAAACGCTTTTTCTCATAGATGGCTAGATTGGGATAATATTTCTAGTTATTTGGTGTCAGAATATCTAGATCATTGGAACATGTTTCAGAATCCAGATATACCAAGTTTTTTGCTTGAAACTAATGATAATAAAACAGAATGGCAGCTAGTAAACAATAAGAAGCAGCAAGTAAACAATAAGAATAAGCGGTCAAACTTTTGCCAATGGATTTGTGGGAGTGATTTAGACCTTGCGCAGAAATGGACTGACAATCTTCAAATCCAAGAAATTGAACACAATGTAACAAATGGCAGTAATACGTTTGAATTGCTTAGATACCTTGACAGAGAAGAAGGACCTTCTACTGAAAATAATACAGACATTGAAAATACTGAAAATACTGAGAATCCTAATGAAAATATTGAGAATCCTAATGAAAATATTGAGAATCCTAATGAAAATCCTGAGAATACTAATGATAGTTACATTAGTTACATACAAAATTGGCTTCTTTCATGGGTAAAACCTGAAGGTGATCGACCCTTGGAATACCTAAAAACTGATCCTAATGTTTGGCAAATGTCTATGGCTGAAAGAATAAAATTGCACGACTTTTGGAAAGAGAATATTCAATTAGATTGCCTTGGTGAACTTTCTAGAATCAAAGAACAACACGAAAAGAAGAAAAATGAAATTGATAAGATTTACAACGAAAATCGTCGTCGGTTTCTTCTTAATTGTGATGTAATCGGAATGACAACAAATGGAGCAGCAAAATTTCAAACTTTAATTAGCTCTATCGGTATGACTTTAAAATGATTATTATTAAAATAAGTAGATCTTAAATTATACATCACAATTTTAGGACCACGTGTAATTATTTGCGAAGAAGCTGGCGAAGTCTTGGAAGCACATATTTTGAGTGCACTAACGTCAAAGACGCAACACATGATTCTTATTGGTGATCATAATCAGGTACGTAGAAATAAAGTTATTTCTTGGTGGGGATTATAAGTTAATTTTTAGTCTTTATTTTACTTTACTTATTTATTTATTGATTTTTCTTTTTTTAGCTTCGCCCTCATTGCACTACATACACTTTAACATGTGATTCGAAAATTGGAATCAATTATGCTCTTGATAAAAGTCTTTTCGAGCGTCTTGTTAACGGAGATCAGGCAATGCGTTTAGAAAAATCGCAATTGCATACCCAAAGAAGGATGAGAGGAGAAATTTCTGATTTAATTCGGTATACACTTTATAATGATCTTGTTGACGAAGAAAAAGTTGTTAATTATCCAAACGTGCGCGGTGCCCAGAAAAATGTTTATTTTGTGGATCATCGCTATTCTGAAGATTCTGGAGACAATGAGTTTGCAATGAATTCTCATTCGAACACCTATGAAGCTAAGATGATAGTAGAAATTGTTAAGGTAATTGATTATTTTGTATTTTTGATAATTGTTGAAGGGTACGTTTCATAGATTCATATACAAGTTCATTTTGAAGAATTTATTTTACAGACAGTTCAATCTTTAACAGCGAATAACTCCTAATCTATTGGTCCTTTTGGATAATTTAATTACCAAAACGATCGACTTGATAAGATGATTATTTAAGTAATCAAATTATCCAAAAGATTAGAAATTATTCACTGTTAAAGATTGTTTATAAAAAAAATAATTGTCTGTAAATTAATTGTCTTCAAAATGAACTTATCTATGAATTAGAGACTGGACTCGAGTCAATTCGTAGTTTAAAAAACATAGTCTTGACTCGAGTTGATTCGAGTTAAGACTATGTTTTTTAAGTTACGAGTTGACTCGAGTCTAGAGTTAATACCTGGATCCGGATTTAATAGCTTATATCCGGATTTAATCATTATAGGCGTAATATTCGGATTTAAATATGCAGGCGTAATACGTCTAAGTCTAAACATCATTGTTAAATACGGATACCTATAACGATAAGCTATGATTAGTGGAGCAACCAATGATAATTTTGCCGTAACATAGTTGGCTTGTATTATTTCTTAATGCCGGCCTAGCTCCGGGCCTATTCCGACCCTAAATTTTGGTCGATCTGCTGAATTTTGGTTGCTCCACTAATCTATCCATTAAATCCGGATCCAGGTATTAACTCTACTCGAGTCCAGTCTCTACTATGAATTGATTGTCTATGAAATAAAATATCAATGAAATAATCTATAAAATGATACGTACCCATTGTTGAATAATATGTATTAATCTTATTTATGCAAAACATTTATGTTTTGTTATTATATTAGTATTTTGTTCGCAATGGTTACGATAAACCAGGTCAAATTGCGGTATTGACACCATACCTCGGGCAGCTTATTAAAATAAGAGATGTATTATCGAAGTCATTTGTTGTGGTAATTGACGAACGTGATGATCAATTAATTACTGATATGGAGGAAAGCATAGATGATGAAAATAAGAACCCAGATGGAGAGCCAGTGTATTCTACCATTGGAGCTACCGCTTCTAGAAAAAAATTGTCACAACAGGCAATTGTTAAAAATTAGTATTAAAAATGTAATTCGTCTTAATCCCATAAAAATCCTAATTTCTTTTTATAAATTAAATAGGTTGTTCTTCGTACAGTTGACAATTTTCAAGGAGAAGAAGCAGATATAGTGATTATATCACTCGTTCGTAACACGAAAAATGAGAATGATCGCGGAAATATTGGCTTCTTGAAGTCAACAAATCGTTCTAATGTTCTTTTATCTCGTGCAAAACATGGCATGTTTCTTTTGGGTAGTGCAGAAATTATGGCAAGGCATTCAGATTTCTGGAGAAAAGTTTTAGAGATTTTACGCAAACGTGGCCAAGTTGGGCCAGGATTCCCAATTGTATGTGCTCGACATCCAGATTATAAAAATACCATATATGAGGCCGAACAATTCAATGATGTTTCTCCTAATGGTGGCTGTTTCGAGCCCTGTAAGTTTTTTTATAACGGTACAATTCACTTATTATCCAATTGCTAACGTTAGATGCTAAATGATAATGAAATTTTCAGGCGGTCAACAACTAAGATGTGGACACACATGTAGGTTGGCGTAAGATTTTGTTGTTTCATATATGCATATATCGATATTAATATTATTGAATTGCTTGCAATTATCATTATAGGCACATATCAGTGTCATCCAGATGATCCTCAACACATTGGAGTTGTTTGCCAAAAACCTTGTACAAGATTATTTCCAGATTGTCAACATCCTTGCAGGAATAAAATATGCGGAGAAAATTGCGGTAATTGTCTTTGGCCAATTGAAAACATTACATTGCCATGTGGACACGAATATAAAAACGCCAAGGTTTGTGAATATACAGTATAAAGTATAATAAAGTTTCAAAAATTAGAAAAATTATTTTACATTATTTTCAATTCGAATAGTGTCACGATAGTAAAAATATAAATAAAATCCTTTGCAAGGAAAAGGTGTTAAGGAAATTGCCTAAATGCGAACATGAACATTTAATGGAGGTAAAAAAAAAAAAAAAAAAGATCCTTTATATAGACCATTTATTAAGTTTTTGTTTTACTGATTTTCATTGTTGTTATTATTTAGTGTTATGTATCAGTCGGCGATTTTAATTGTACAGAAAAATGTGGGAAGCTTCTTCCATGCGAGCATCCCTGCACGTCTACATGTTTCGATTGCCAGAAATTATCTGAGAGAGCAAACCAAAATCCACTCTTAGATCGCATGGGACAGATTATTAGATCGAATCACAAAAAATGCACGCAGAAATGTGAAAGGTATTTGTCGAAATCGAATCTGTCAAATGTATCCTTATTTGTAAACTAACATAACGATAACATTATTATTTGTAAACTAACATAACGATAACGATAATTTATTTATACTACACACACAAAAATAGGAACTTATTTTGTGGTATGATTGCTTCTATTTATTCTGCATTCTTTAATATTATAATTTTATAACAGTTTATTATTTGCCAATGTAAGGTCACATTTGTAAAGAAAGTTGTCATGAAGGTCGGGCATGTAAACCTTGTGAAAGTTCTTGTAATGTTTCTTGTATGCATTCGAAATGCAAACTACCCTGTGCGGAACCTTGCTCAGTTTGTGCAGAAGGTAAATAACAATCAAAATTCGGTATATATTTTAATATATATGTAATAATTGAATTTTTATACGTAGCATGTGGGTGGCGATGCAAACATGTGGGTACTTGCAACTTGCCATGTGGCGTACCTTGCAGCCGACTTCCGTGCAATTTGCGATGCGAAAAATTACTAAGCTGTGGGCATCAATGTTTTGGCCTTTGTGGTAAGTTCTATAATCAATTATAATGGATCAGTTTTCATGATACTATTATTTACAATGTATTTTAAACTAATGTGCATTGTTTTCGATTGCGATTTATAGGTGAAAGATGTCCACCACAAAAATATTGTGCAGATTGCACTACAGATGATAATGTCAAGAATCAAGGTATTTATTAAGACCAAGATTATTGCTATTAATTAAAAAATTATTCATTAATGGTATACGCTTATTTCCTCGAAACTATTCCCCGACATGTCATTTACTCGCCATCACAGGATGACAATTTATCATTTTATTAATTGTCGGTATACATCGTTAGTAAATTGTCACCCCAGGTGATGTCGAGTAAATGACATGTAGGAGAAATAGTTTTAGAAGAAATGAGACGTAACCTCATTAATTTAATTTCGATCTTAAATATTAGTTGTTGATTTGATTATGCAAGAAACATTTGCAGAAGTGGATTGGACTTTTGAGAGAATGGTCGTCTTAGATTGTGAACATGTATATACAGCAGAAAGTCTTGATCATCTGATGGACATGAAGGAATATTACGAAATGGATAAAAACGACAATTGGGTCCGAATCAAACCAATTACATCACAACCAAGTGAATCTAAAAAATGTCCACAATGCCGTGCTCCCATTAAGAATATTTACCGTTATAGAAGATCAACGAATAAACATGTTTTGGATGTACAAAACAAAAAATTTTTGATGAAATATGATAACTATTTGAAGAAATTAAACAAAGATATAACAACTGCTACAAGGAAACTAGAAAATAATCGAAAGAAATTTTTAGAAGAAATTCAAAAGCCGTTGAAAATTCAAGGAAAAAAAGAGACGAGAATTGCAGAAATTGCAGATTCAACATTAGAAGTTACATCAACAGAGCAATATACATTGCTTGAAAAATATTATTCTATTCCAATGATACATGAAATAGAATGGACGCGACATATATCAGCACTTCTTACAATATATAGAAAGTTGACACTATTAATGTTTGAAACAAAATCTCCACCATATAAACTTGCGTATGAGGCTGCTGTGTCTCTTTTGTAAGTTAATAATATTTATTTCTTTAATTTAAGGAAAATATTCAACATATATATACATTTTTCTTTAAACTATTATAGGTATGCGTCAAAAACCCAAACAGATATATGTGATCTCGGAAAAAATTTTGAATCATTGGACATTTTAGATTATGACTCACCTGCTCGACAACAACTAAAACTTAAAGAAACTTTGGCAGAAGTTGGATTAATTACTCCAAAAATAGATGTCCGCATGTATCTTGACGCGTTTTTTGAAATTATTAATATTCAAAAAGTCATTTTTTATGAAGTTTCCCAGGTTATTACTGAGTTGTCAAAAATAAGAGGAACGAACGATAACCTTGTTTCTTATGACAAAAATTGGATTGAATTTGGTGAAATTATAATTGAAGCAATTAAAAAACACCTTGATATTATAATTACAACAGCCCAACAAAATAATTATCGTCGTCATGTTGTGTTGTCATCGCTGGAGTTGGCGGAAATTGATTGTAAAGCAGAATGGTTTAAGCTCAAATATCCTCCTAATGGGACAATAAATCCTATTATTCAGAAGTCAGTCAAACATAGATGTGCGGAAATTGAAAATATGTGCCAAGACATTTGTAATATGCTTTCCACAATGAACGTTGAATATTTTGAAAAGCAATGTAAGTCAAGAATTGAAGAAATTCACCGAGAACTTGTTGACATTCGGACTGCGGCTATGAGGGACATACCCTTAACACGTGAAGAAAGGCTGCAAATATTTAAAGTAATGAACAGTGAATTTCAAGGATCAGGAGTAATATATCTTTTTTTTTTTATACTTTTGTACTTTTACATTATTATCAAAATTAATTTGAAATTTTCTCGGCAAAATTAAACCTTAGCATTGGTATCAATGCCCAAATGGTCATACTTATACTATCGATCGATGTGGAGGTGCCATGGAAGTTGGCCGGTAATTTTATCTAACAAATATTACAGTTTAACCTCGATCAAAACTACATTTGTATTATTGTAAGACACAATAGAATAATCCCTACAATTTTTGGTTACTAATCCAATTATATCGAGGTTAGACGGTATTTGTGCTAAGTCTTTTTACTAATTCATATTACTGATATTTTAGTTGTGTGGAATGTGGCGCGCAGATTGGCGGGCAAAGTAAATTTTTTTTAAAATATAATAATTGTAATTGTATATTTGCGAACCATTGAAAAAGAACTAACTATCGTTTACTAAAATATGTATTTAAGATCACACGCTCACTGCTGGAAATCGTCAGGATATGGAATTCGAAACCATGTCAACAAACTATTAAAAATTTTGGTTTTTCATAACATGAAACTTTTAAACAGACCCGGCCGGCTGGCTTTTTTTTTTTTTTTTTTTTTTAAAAGTTCATATATAAAAAGAATAAATTAAATTTGCATGGCCTTGATTTTTTTTTGTAATCTGGGTTATCCGTTGATCTACCCTTTAAGTCATCGAACTACATATCGGTATACAAAAAAGAATTCATTTTTATGGACGTTAGGGCATGCACAGCATTAGTTTAGCTTAAAACTTGGTCTCTATATTACATTTGATGTATCATACTATGCTTTTGACGTTAAATACATTGGAGTTTTACATGAGATTTTATCTGTTCATTGAAAGACTACGAGTTTAACCTTTTACTAAGTACAACTCATTCCCGTTATAGTGAAGTGTTCCATTCCATTAATAAAAATTGTCGCGGCTGATGCTGAAATTGGCTGATGCTGAAATTTGGACCTATTTTGATACGAAATTTTAAACAAATTTTGGGGTGTTTTTTTACCGCTTTTTTTTATATTTAGGTTAGGATTTAGGGTTAGAATTTATAATTAAAGAGTATATGTGGATTCTAGCAGGGCCTATATTTTAAAATTGGAACCCCAAATTTCAGCATCAGCCAATTTCAGCATCAGCCGCGACAAAAATTTTTTATATCGAGAGTTTTAATTGTTATTATACAATGAAATATATATGTTTTTTTTTAAAGAACAAAAAAAAATCGAAAGATAGGTATGTCTCCACAATTTCATTTAAACGCGTTAAGAAACCAATTAAAACACTAAATGATCAACAAGGTGAATCTTCCTTATCTGTTCTAATGAACGATATAAAAGTAATCGTTGAAATACGTATTTTGAAATATATTTATACAATACAGTAGATTGTATATGGAGTAGCTACCTATCTGAGGCAACCGTTTTAGATAATGCGTGACCCGGATTAAATACAGTGAGATTTTAATTTCAGCTAGGTGCTACTTCATATAAAGAGAAGACAGATACTCGAAAACTAGTAAAAATCAAAGTTCGTAAAATCGACAATTGGGATTAAAGCTAGCGTTTATTGAAATAAGACAACATTCACATACGATCACAAATTTCTTAATAGCACAAGAATTATTATTAACTGATAATGACAGTAATATTAGGCCGTTTGAAGTTGATTCTTCGATTAACATCACTTTGCCAGGACTCTCGAGAGGGGGGGAGGGGGGTAAAATGAAACGAACATATAAAAATGAACAAAGGTGAGCAATTTCATTGGTTGATGCAAATCAGGTGACTGGCGAGAGTCATCCAGCGTTTTGATTGGCTGTTCATTTTTCGGGGAGACTTCAGCTGGGGGGTGATGTTAACCGAAAAATTAACTTCAAACGGCCTTATATAGCAATAAATAAAAAAAGAATCATAAAGAAACTTAAGTTTGAATGGATTATTATTATAAACCAGTTTTCTTTGATTTTCTTTGCTACATTTATAATGCGCAAGTTCAAAGATGTAATGTGCAAAATACTCTGCTCACTATGTCGAGATCACGGGATATTTAGTAAAAGTGTCCTGATCCTGTATGTGTACAGGCGAAAACTTCGTTTCAGCTAATACCCAACAGCTCAGAACATTTGTATTACAAATACCCTCAATTTGGCGAATATGAACGCTCTAACAAAAAAAAGAGATGAGATGGTTATCAGTTTTGAAGGTGCTACCTTCTATAGGGAAACATTAGTTTCTTGCTTTCTTTACACCGATTTATTTGTAGAAACCTCAGCTTCAACTTTTTTTGGAATAAAAATGTAGTTTGGACTAAACTTTTAAGTGAAAAAAAATACCAAAGTAAATTCGACAAATTGTGCAATTTACATCATATGATAGTTATTAAACAGAATAAGAGGTTTAATAAAGAATAGCCATTATGATATCAATATTTGATAATTAATAACAAATTACAGTTTTGAAATTTGTATCCATTGTCTTAGATCACGAAGTGTTTGGATTCAACTAATGTTTGTAAATATTTAGGACATTGCTGCATTGTGTTATTAAATTATAATTGTAAAGATTAACGCCATTGTCGTTATGTTTTCAAGTCAAAAAGCTTGCACAATTCTTGATTACTAATGGTCTATATCCTTGAACAAATGAATGAATTTGAATCGACAATTCATTTAATTGACGATTCTCCAGTCAACTGAAGAATGATCATAGTGAAATGTGACGCAGTTCTATATATAAATTACTATAGGTGCGAAAGTAGAAATTTTCTAGTGATTGTCCAAAGAAAACTTTTT
>CAJVPZ010000674.1:0-17650 GCA_910592135.1 Racocetra fulgida | reverse complement strand
TGTTTCACAATTGGCCAATAATAACGTGTTATTCAATTTCATGTGACGACCAATCACGAGAAAGTTATCCTATATGGTATATCGTCAGACTGTATTAAAAATGTAACCTTTGTATCACCTTATATACATGGAAATTAAGTTCACTGATACTCAAAAATAGGATAGTCGCTCTTGAACATTCCAAACTTTAATTTGTGCATATAATACTGATACCGTTTTTTCTAGATCTATAGGGGATAACTTGCCTTGATTAGTCAATTACATGGATAACTTTTATTATTAAGAAAATATATATAGTTATATTTAATGCATTAAGTACGTACGTATTAAAACTTCTTAAGTACGTACGTACGTAAGTAGCTTAGTATTTTGTTTCTTTTAACAAGTCAAATGTCTTTGGTACATAATATGGTTAATTAATATTAAAGTAGTGCATTGACTAGAATCCCAAGGGTAATTAGTATCCGGGTATTTTTGCAATGGCATTAATTCATCTTAGAATGGAGATACTCACAGGCAGTGAGTATTATTGTAATTTTTGATGGTCCAATCCTGGCAATGTTTCATCAATTTTCTGCACAAATGTCCAAGCATTTCCAAACTTCTATAATTAATTTCTTTAAAGCAAATTAGAATCGATTATCTTAGAAAATTTTGAATAAGTTTAATTTAATTAAATTTTTTTTTTTTTTTCAAAATGTCCGAGATATCCGGTGATTAGGGATTGAAACCGCCTAAAATTTTTCTTAATCGTTTAACCGTTTAACCGTTTAATTTGGCCGGCATTAAGATAATTCCGGCCTACGACCAACATAATTCTGCCCGGAATTATGGACAATTTTTAAACGGTTAAACGGTTCCAATCCCTACTGGTGATAAACTGCTCACAGGTATTTTACTTGGGCTTTTTTAGTCAGCGCACAAACAGTAATACATAAGATAGAATTCTTTTGCACACATAACAAGTCATTCTTTAACGTAAATAAATTTAGGTACCCGAGTGATTTAATTGAATTACCCAATCAGAAAGAAGCTAGTCTGTATAGACGATCATACTCTGAATTTAGATAAGCATTATTAGATTAAATATAAATTGACTAAATAAAGTTAAATTGAAATAACTTTTTAGTCTCCGGCGTAACTTGTAATATTTGTAATGGTACTACTCTTTATCCCTGATATATCGACCATGCCGATGCTGCAAAAGGTTATGTTTGTCACACATACGTGATGAATTTAGACATAGTAATTTATCTCATGAGAATAATCATATCGGTGTGTGTACGCGATGTAAAAAAGGGGTACTACAATTATATAAAGAGTCCGTAATGCTGTCAGGAAAAAATTACTGCTTTGCCCAAAGTGAAGCCGTTTTTTGGAATTTTATGACTACCTTTATTATATGAATATGATGAAAACGCTTCGTTCTATAATTTTACTTTATACTCTGGTTCTCTTTGGTTTCAATGTCAGTCCAACTGTTTCTGATTGCTTAAATGCATTCGACCCTTCAGCAGACTATTACCCTATAGAGCAACAGATTCAGCCTTGTAAGAACTATCATTTTTACGATTCATTAAATGCATAACTTTTGTATTAAAAATTATCACTTTTTTTTTAATAATAGCAAAAGATGCTGGCTTTACGGTTTCTTATCGAAAATATTATAAAATTGTTAATAATACACGAACAAATGAGGTTTTTATTCTTTATTGCAGCGCTTCTGTACCAATTGTCTCTGATATACCCAATGCAAAATATTTCCAAGTACCGGTAAAAAATGTTGCAAGTTTAGATCTACCTACTGTTACGTTTTTGGAGGTACTTTTCTCTGAATTTCTTAAATTTATGAATTTTTTTTACATTCAATGATAAACTAATATATGTGTATTATATATTCTTTATTAAAGTTGATGAATGTTCATTCTTCATTAAAATATGTCAACAATACTTTGAATATTACTTCTCCTTGTCTACAGAAGAATATAGCTGATAATACCCTTCAAAATTTCAACTGGAGTGTTACAAATGTTGATATCGTTTTTTTGGACGCTACGCAGACAAATAATAATACTAATAACACAGTAATCGTAAATTTAGGTGACGATATTACACCACTTCAGGTAATATCATAATATAAAAAAAAATTTTTTTATGCTCGATTAATATATTTTTTTTATTAACTTGATGTTCTGACATTCATTGTGTAGAAATTAGAATGGATCAAATTCTTTTCACTTTTCTTTGATAAGGAAGCTGCCGTTAATCGTACAATAGATCAATTACTCTACGTTTACGGATGTGATTCCAATAATCTTATTAATATACCCATTGCTAATAGAAAGAAAATCGCTTGGGTATCTTTTGATTCAAAGGTGTTTGAAGTGAAACATGACACATATCACGTCACATTAATAAAGGATGCTGGTTGGTTAATTTTTATATATAGGATGGTTAAAAACTTTTATTATACACTTTATTAATTTTTTTTTTCTACTTTGTTTAGGTGCTTATCCGCTTGTTAGTCCATCCAGCTCTATTGTCAATTCAACTGATGAACTGCATTCGATCATTAATAATGCTACCATTGTCATTGATGAATCTCCATATATTGCTAGTTTTGTTGCCTGGCAACACTCTTTTGGTTATTATCCAGAACAAAACAGTAGAGATATTCCTGATTTTATCACTCACAGACGTGTATATCGTGTGAATAGATTTGTGAATCATGATGGATATTTTGACTGGTCTGAAAGTGCCGCTGCTCGTCCTGATATTGCTTTAAAAGATTTGATTGCAATTCAGTATCCAACATATGAACCTTCTTATGACACAAGGTGGCTCCATCAATTTAGTGATCCTTCAACTGTCTTAACTTCAAATAATTGTATCGATCCAAATCAACCTCAGAGCTTTTTAACTTGTAGTGCCAAAAACTTTACTGGCGATTCTCCTATAGGTGATGGTTCTAATAACAAAGGCAAATCTGATAGTGCTAGAAAATTATCTCCTTTGGCCGAAACATTGATTATTACATTTAGCATTCTTGCCGGTTTGGCTGGATTTGGCGTTGGTACTTGGTTGGTCCTTATCGCTAGAAGGAAACATCAAGAAAGATTTATAGAATTAAAAGATGAACCTGAAGTTCAAATGTCTAATGTCGATGAATCCACAAAAACTTCTGTATAATTCCCTAAGTTACCTGTTATGATTGTATAAGAAAAAAAAAAAAAGTCTTTTATTCAATTTGTTATGATCCTGTCTATTAATTTTGTAATACTGTAACATTAGATGTATGTATTTGTAGTTTTTCTTTTTTTTATATTGATTCTTTCATGAGATTCGTAATGACATTTCATGATTTTAAAGGCATCTAATAAAGTGTCTATGTGTATATGTATTTGTTAATATCTAATACATATTACACGCATTGTTTAGAATTTGTAATCATAGTGATCATAGTGGTGATTATTAAAGACTTTTATTTTTTATTCTAGAAACTCAAATGTTTTTAGATTACTAAAATGTAAAATTTCATTCTCTTAATCATAGTGATGATTATTAAAGACTTCTTTATTCTAGAAACTCCAATGTTTTTAGATTATTAAAGCGCGAAATTTGATTTTCCATTTACAAATAAATCCAATTTTGTCATGACTTTTATACAAACTAATAGAATACTACCGATACTCTTCATGAATTTCGTAAAGGGGGTTTTTTTTCCCTAATTTGAATGCTTACTTTTCATATGTCTATTTAGATCATACTGACGTTTGAACATGAATTCACACCCCTCAACCACACATGATATATTTCTACCCGAATTACAGTATCCGAAACCTGTAAGGTGCTCAATTTCGGTTACATTACGATTGATCTTGTCATCATTATTAAGCTTTCGAACTTTACGCGAACGTGGACGCTGTTACATTAAATTATATTATATTAAATTGTTTAGTAATTAAAACATTATTTTTATTATTTTATTCAAGACTAACCTCATGAATATTCTTAATATGATTATCCATAACTTTTTTGTATGTAAAAGACATCCCACATCCTGGAACATAGCAGTCAAATTGACGATCTTTTTGGTGTACTGCTCGAATATGTGCATAAACCGCCTTTTTCTAATGTTGAAAAATTGTTCACGGATTTTATTGTTCACATTGAAAATTATAATAATAATAATTTTTTTTTTTTTTTAACATACACTATAATAATGTTTTTCACAATCTTTCCAATCACATGGAAATAAAATACGATCGGGATTATGTGTTATCATATGTCTTCTAAGTGCTTTCATATCTTTCACTTTTTTGTTACATAATTCACAAATAGCTTCATGTTCATTTCGTATATGAGAATGAAGTTCGTTAATCTTTGGAAATTCTTGTTCACATCCTTGAAATGCACATCTCCATCTATTCTGATCTAAATTTAATTTTCATGGATTTTTTTTAAATACTTTTAATATTTGTGTATGTGTATAGGATAATATAATAATTATAAAGATATGGTTATAAAAAATTTACCAGAATGAACTCGCTTATGCATTCGTAGTTTGGTTGAGGATGAAAAACTTTTTTCACATCCTTCATTCTCACAAGGATAAGGCTTCTTTTTAGTATGTATGGTCATATGCTTTCTTAATAAATAATCCTGTGTAAATGTTGATCCACATTCTTCTACATGGCACTAATTTTTTTTTTTTAATTAATAGCTATCTCGATTATCATATTCGGAATTACTATTAAAAATGATAAAATCTTTGATAGTGAATAATTTTACCACCAAAACACGTCTCATTGAGACAGTCATTATTCAATGTCAAAGATCCAAATATACGTGGATATTCGATTATATACTTACTTTATATATTCTCTCTGTCTCGTGTATTTCTTTTCTATGCCTCTTTAGATGATGTTTTATTGAGAAGCTTGATTCACAGCCTTCTGTTTCACATTTGAATGGCTTTGGATCTTGCCCATGTACAACTGTGTGAATTTGTAAATGATCTAATCGTTTATAACTTTTTTCACAATTAGGAACCGGACATTTAAAAGGCCGCTATAATTTATTTTTTGATATATAAAAATTAATAACCTACTGGTCTTTTTTCATGAATAAAAATACATGTATTTGGTTACCAATTCTGTATGCGATATTTGATGTCTCTCCAACTTTGACCGAACTTTAAATGATTTGTTACATCCTTCATACGTGCATTTCCAAGGCTGTTCCGTGTCTCTGATAACTTCTCCATTGACAACTAAAACTTTGTCATCAATATTCATCATTCTCCATATGTTCTCATGTCAAAAATATTAAAAATTTTATTGTTGCATCTATTTTTGCATCGTTTGATAATCTTAATCATGATAAAAAAATTTTATCACGTGATAAATTATTATAATTGATCTGGATTGCCATATTTCTTTCCTTCTAAAGTCTCTCATGTCTACACCAAATCATATAGTTCAACTTACTCGTTTAGACGATCTAAGTAAAAATTGGTCAACAATCCATAGTCAATCTTGTAATTTATTCTCTTCCTTAGTTAATATTCTAACACAACGTCAAGCAACTTCAAATGTATTACATTCTTCACAATCAAAAGTATCTAGAATTATTACGAATACCACAATCGTCAGTACAAATATTTTAGATCAAATATTTCAACCTCAAACTCTTACTCGTGTTATTTACAAACAATCTCGAGAGATTGAAGAAATTCTTTCAAAAATTCATAAAATTCTTGAAGAATTTGAAACGATTGTAAAATCTATGAGAAAAATCTTACTACAAAATGATAAAATAGTTTCTGGTCCTTTAACTAATTTAAATTCAAAAAATTTTAAAACTCCTTCAACTTCATCTAATTTAACTTCTTCAAAACAATCTTTTAACAACAAAAAAAACAAAAATTCAAAATCTAAACAATCCTCAACAAAAGTTATTCATAATTTATATTTTGATCAACAAAATATAAATGGTGTAGCTGATATATCAATTTCTTTATCTAATCTTTATATAACTCGTATTGTTGATATGTATGAAAAAGAATTGATGTATAAAAGAAATTTAGTTTTGGGTGGTGCTTTGGTAATTGATCATTCAGAATATGAAAATAATGAAACTAATAATTTAGGCGGAATTGCGATTAAACCAGGAATTGATGGTGTAAAATTGATTGCTGAAAGGTGGGCAGCTCAACCTTATTTGGAATTTGAAATTGAAGAAGAAATGGTGGATAGAATAAACATTTGGAAAAAGGTTAAAGAGTTTGAGAAATTAAATAAATAATTATAATTATAATTATGTTATTAGGTAATTCAAACTTTGTAGATTAAAGAATTAAGCGATTTGTGTTTACTTTCAATGGTGCCGATTGGTCGAATATAGCAAATATAATAAAAAAAAAAAATTCAAAAAGTAAATTTAAAAAAAAAAATTCAAAAAAAAGTATAAAAAAAAAATTTAAATACGTAAATACTAGAACTTTTAAAATATGTTACGCATCATTTTTTTACCAATTGAAAAATGACGGGTTAAATTTTGACGTACTAAATTGATAAACAATTTTTTTGTAATAATTCTGAAGACCTTGGTATACCAAACTTGAAAAATAAAAATCTTTATGAATGTCAAAAGCTTCCAACTTACGATAGTTAAGAACGGTTTAATCCATATATTTAAATTAATTAATCAATAATATTCTGGCCAACCATAATATTTAAGAATAGGTAGCTCATATTCTTTTTTGAATTTTAGTAAAAATTAACGATGCAAATAATCAAACTAAAAATCTTAAGTGTTTTACATGTTTAGTATTTAGGCATAAACTTAATTGTCAAATGGTATATATTTTTTTCTAACACACAAGTACACATTTACGTCGAGGTTAGTAATATATAATATTTAATATTATCGATGATTACGACTTTGAGTGTGTACAGTATTACTTACAATAATAAATATTTTTATAGCTCTAATTAATCATTATAGTTTGTATATTTATAATTTAAAGAAAAATATATATATATTACTACTTAAAATGTATTATATATTTACAAAGATTATTGTAATTCTAATAATGTATCTATTAGTAATAGTTAAAAAATAATAAATATTATAATGCTATTCCTATTAATAAAAGGTTTGTTATCTGATTTTAAAAATATATATAATTTTTTTAAACTTAATTAAAAAAATTATCTAGTATAGAGTTAAAAATATCTTGTATGCTTTAAGTTTATAACATGTTTAAATTAGGGTGTAGCAACTTAGTGAAGTGGTCAAGTTGTCACCCCCAAGTAGCACATTTAGAGTTCAAATTCTGTTGTTGGTGAATCTTCAAATTTCTATTTGTATAATAGATATGATCTTTCTGGTTGGAGCTGTATTATGCACAGTGCTCATCAAAGTTAGGGCTTTGTCTTGTAATTTAGTATTCATCAATTTAACCAAATTGGAAGGACCCATAGGGTGTTTGTATAACACACAAGTTACATGAAGACATGTAAGCTGACAAAGAGCAGTGCAAATTCAGAATAAGTCCTTATGGCTAGATAATTCCTGGAAACTTCAGCAAGATCGATATCTATTTGGCAAGACCCAAGTGGAGAGGTAGCACAGTTTTAAGTGCCTGGATGAATTTTACAAAGGCTGGGTTGTTTAGAAGTAGTATAATTTGCCAGTAAAGATATAGAATTTATTTGACAAAGAATCCTCCTAAGCAGAGCGGTTTAGAAGCAGTGTAATCTGCTCACAAAGATATAGAATTTATCTAATAAAAAATTCACTGTGTGACTGATTAAGGGCTGTCAGGTCCACCAGTGAACTATTGCACAGTCTGAAGAAAACTAGATTAGCTGTTGAATAATAGGCAAAAAATGAAGAGCACTAGTCTGGGTATTCCCTTCCTTTACTATAATTAATTGTACTTTAAATTAGTTCCTTAATAGAAAATAAGGGGTGATTTGTCATGTAAAAATAGTTATATATAGATGTATGGATAGTTACTAATATATTATTGTGATAAAAATTGTAATGAAACCTATAATGTATACAGCAAAATCATAAATAAAAAAAATAAAATAAAATGTTTAAATAATTAAGTATTGGGTTTTTAGAAGTTTATATTTAAAAAAGGATGTTAGTTTATAGCAACCCGTCGCCATGAAGACCCTGTGATCGACCAATCAAAATTAATCATATGAGTCATGTGACAGTTAATTTGCAAAGAGCAAATCAGCAAATACATAACTCATGAGACTGATTTTGGTTGATCAATTACCAAAAATATCACAAAAAAAAAGAGTGAAATTTTTTTTTTAAAAAAAAAACATCATTACACAAATATTATATTCGATACCATTCACACTTTATTTATATATAAAAAAAAAAAAAAAGTCTTAATCTAAGAAAATACTTTGCCTAGCTCATGCACTCATAACAGCTTTTAACTCAACCGATTTTCTACAGAGACAAAATGAAGACCCATTTCCTCTAATATCAAATTCCAAGAACAAGACTCCAAGAATGATGACTCCAAAGAATGATGATTCCAAAAATGACAACTCTAAGAATAACAACTTCAAGAAAAGAAGCACCTAAAAAAAAAAGAAAAGTTAGTACCCATAACAAAAAAAACAAACTAGTAAAAAAAAAAAAACACTTAAATCAACAAAGGTCTTAACTTCTACTACTACTACAATGATTCCAAGAATGGCAAGAAGAATGACTTCAAGATCGATGACTCCAAGAAAAGAAGCACCTTTCCAAGAACAGTGAGAAGAATAACTCCAAGAAAAAAAGCACCTAAAAAAAGAGAGAAGTTAGTACCCAGAATAAAAAAAAATAGTAACAAAAAACATTTAAATCTACAAAGGTCTCAACTCCTACTACTACAACGATTTCAAGAATAGCGAAAAGAATGACTCCAAGATTAACAACTCTAAAAAAAGAAGTACCTAAAAAAGAGAAAAGTTAGTACCTGTAACAAAAAAAAAAAACTAGTAAAAAAAAATACTTAAACTAACAAAGATCTCAACTCCCACTACGATTCTAAGAACAATGACCAAAAAGACAACTCCAAAAATGATGACTCAAAAACGATGACTCCAAAAACGATGACTCCAAAAAAGAAGCATCTAAAAAAAGAGAAAAGTTAGTACTTGTAACAAAAAAACAATAGTAAAAAAAAAATACTTAAATCTACAAAGGTCTCAACTCTCACTATAACAATTCTAAGAACTGTGAGAAGAATGACTTCAAGATTGATGACTTCAAGATTGATGACTTCAAGAAAAGAAGCACCTAAAAAAAAGAGAGAAGTTAGTACCTGTAACAAAAAAAAAAACTAGAAAAAAAAAAAAACACTTAAACCAACGAAGATTTCGACTCCTACTACAATTCCAAGAATGACGACCAAGACAACGACTCTAAAAATAACAACTCCAAAAAAAGAAGAACTAAAACAAAGAGAGAAGTTAGTACCCATTGTAATATTAATAAATTTTTATTAACATTTTTCTTATAATTTTCCTTAAATTTTATTATATATTTTATATGTTTATTATATATTTTATCATTTTATTAGTTTATTTACATAGTTTATAACATATTTTATCTATTTTAGATGTTTTTACAATAGTTTATTACATAATTTATTAGTACACTTTTTAAAGAATTCCATTTAAAGCAATATTTGCTTTAATATTTAATTATTAGTTTGTTTAACATAACAGTATACAAAGCAAGGCTACACAAGTAACACAAAACATATAAGGTGCCCCAGGATGCCCCAGGACCTTTTAGAACGATGTATTAATAGTCATTTAGTTGTATTACTAATTTTAAAAATAATAGCTTTATTAGTTAGTTTATAGCGTTATTTTATATAACATTATTAGACAGTGTTATTAGATGGTGTTATTTCATGTCGTTATCATTTTTGTAACTATTTTTAGCCTTAGAATAGCATTATGACAACTAAAATAATAGTATATAGTATTATTGCAATGATTTGCAATAATTGATATTAGTAATATAATGATTTACGACATTATTTCCTAGCATTATTATATGTCATTATTATATGGAATTATCGAAAGATATATAAACCCTGCCTTTTCCCCAAGGCAGAGAGACATTAATGTATGCTCCCAATTAATTCTTTGAATATTTACTTCGCTCCTGGGTATATTTGACCCTTCTCTTTGACTATTTTCTTGTATTAAAAGCCTTATTATTATATAATAAACTGTAATTTTATATTGACTATATAGTGGGTTTATAATATTTTTAATGTGTTTTTTATAGTAAAATTATTGTTTTTTTATTAATATTTTTGAGTAAACCTTGTTATTTTTGTCTTTTTGTTTAGTTATTTTATAGTATTTTTGTTTTATTTTAGGCTTTTCTTTAGTTTTTCTTGTTTAAAACATTCTTTAACCACTCTTATACATTAAGTCAAGTAATATATTTGTTTGACTTAACTGGCGATGACATATTTTATTATTATTATATTTAATATTTAGTTAAGCCAAACAAGCATATTACAGCATAAAGAATAAGATTCTTAAAAGAGGTTCTTCCAAAGAACTGGATAAAGATGATAGCTGAAACATTAATTGTACAGTAACTACTAATTCTGTTAGAGTTAAGGTGACATCCAGAGCAAGGATAGCATTAAATAAGTTGAAGAGAGTAGAGTTGGTTATGTGTGGGATTAATATTGGTTTTTCAGTGTGTGATTGAAATCAAGTTATTTGGTAGATGTTTATGGATTTTGCTAATAATAATATCATTATTGTTATAACTAAGTCAGCTGTTAGATTTTTTGAATATATGTGTATTGTATGCAAAAAGATTAATTTCTAGTTGTTGATATTAGGGTGCCAGAGTACAATGGTAGCTATAGAATATTACTTTATTCTCGAGGTATGTAAACCAGTTTGGTTGTTTGCCTTTAGGCAAGTGAAATAATCTTGATGAGAGATGTTTCTATTCTAAAAGAGTAGTATTGTCTGCTGAGCAGAGTTGCTCAATATAAAGTAAGTTAAGTCGTCTAAGCTGTTTTTTGATAAGTAAGTATTTGGAATATTGTTAAAGAATTAACTTCAAAGGTTGTAATTTGTGTTGAATAGTGTAGAGCCATGAGATTTTAATATTTGCTGTAAAAGTAATATCTAGGTGATTAAGAAGCTTGATAATATGAAAGTTAAGTATATGTTTGTTTGGCCCATCTATAGTGAGTTGTGAATATTGAAGTATACTAATAGTTGACTATAAATTATTTTGTAATTGTTGGATGCAGATGCGTGTAGAGATGCCTAACAAGTGTAGGTTATTCATATATTGCAAAAAGTTGGTAATATGAAGTTGAAGTTAGATATCCCAAATATTTTTGATATTATATAAATAAGGTTTTAGCATGGTACTGTTAGGAATAGATCAGGCTAAGTAAGATTTGTATTTAGCTACTGTTAAATATTTGAATAGAATTTGATTGCAGGTAGACTGGAAGAGAATGATATTGTATAGTCTGTATTCTATAATAAGAATAATAATAGTATTAATAATATAGGTAATCTGCTTATTAGTAATTTTTTTGGTGCTAGTGATATTGATTAGTTGAAATGCTTCTTCTTTTATTAGTTTAGTTTGTTAAATCTGTTTGTTATCAAGTGTATACCAACAACCTAAGAATTTGAAGGGCTGATTGTGAGGTATTGAATATAGTTGAGAATTGCCAAATATAATTAAGTCTACAGGCTGGTTGCTGATAAGTACAGATTTGGTAAGATTACTTTGTATGTTAGCCATTTAATAAAATAATATTGCAGTTTGAGTTATCAGTTGGAGTTCTTCTTTAGACTTTGTAATCCAAAGTGTATCATCCATATAGACAAGCATAAAGACCGATGTTTGCATTTCTTAATATTGTAGTGGATGTAGACGAGTTTTCCATGAAGTAGATAATGTGTAACCTTTGAAGTAGGTTGCAATCTTAGTAATAAGAGAGTTATAATAAATCCTCCAGAGAAGAGGTATTATTGTTTCTCCTTGATCTATTTCATTTTTAACGGAGTAAAAGTTTATAAAACCGAAATTTGTAATAACTCTATTATGACGATCAGATAGTAGGTTAATAAGGATACATATAAGTTTAGAAGGCATATTAATTCGTGTGAGAGATCTTTGAAAAAGCTCCAAATTAACTGAGTTATATGCTTTGCTCATATCCTGAGATATGAGCCAGAGTTGTCTCGAATTACATGAAGCTTCTTCAATAATATTGTTAAGAATATAGATGGGGATAGTAGTGCTATTCCCAGATAGGGCAATGTAGTTATATAGTAAAAGGATATAGTATTAGATAAAAATACTGTTAAAGTGATTAGTCAAGAGTTTAGTATATAGTTTTTTAATATATTCAAGGAGACTTATAGGTCTGGTATTAGTTAAGTTTCTGTCAAAGATAGGTTTTTTTGGATATTGGAAAGATTTTTCCTTCTTTTCATTGTTTAGATATTTGGTTAGTTATTAAGCATCAATTGAAAAGAGCTGTGATTGCTTGAATAAAAGTTGGTCCAGCCTGTTTAAGCATCTTATAGCTAATTCCAGAGGAGCCACATGCCTTATTATTAGGTAGTTAAGAGAGTATTTGGGAAACCTCTTCTACAGTAAATTCCTGAAGTGCAGATTGATACTATGTAGTATCAATATTGGGTTTAGGGTTGTATTCTGTGAGCCAAGTACAGTTATATATATGTTTATCAATATGATGAAGTGTTGTCTATTAATTGAAGTATTCTTGTATATGAGATCTGATTTCATTAGGTTCTATAATAATATCATTATTAGATTTAATATTGTCGAATCTAACAGGATCTTTATGTCAATTAAGGATACTATTAATTATTGAGATAGGATTAGACTGAAGTTTGTTGCATCATTTAGCAATGTTATTGTCAATTTGTTGTCTTATTTCTTTGATGTTTTCAATAGTACGTGCATGGTACAGAGCTTTTCACTTATTGTTTGCCAGAGTTATCCAATCTGGTAGTGCAGTATGATCAAATGGTATTTCGATTAATTGAAGATGGTGTAGTGAATTAAAATGAGTAAGTGTTTAATTGTGATGAGTAGGTATAGAAGTTGAGTTGTTTAAGGAGCGTTTAACTTGTTTAATATTGCCAAGCTTTTTAAGATTATAATGAAGCTGAGATGCTTTGGATGAGAAAATATGTTGAAAGTTACAGACAGTAAATTTTTTGTTAGGAATATATTGTATTGCAGTATTGATAATACTAGTTTGAATTTTGTGCCATGTATGTTTTATAGATTCTGTAGAATTAGTTGTATCTGGTGTATTGTTCGATTTAAGATTAGATGATATTTGTTCAGTATAGCTTAACCATTGTTCTTGATTCATATTTTTGTAAAGAAAAACTTATTTCTTAGTTTTAGTTGAATGATAATGTTTGCCTATGATTGCATAAGGGAAAGACCAGGAAGATATCAAAATCTTATGGTCACTATTAGTACTAGTTTCAGTATCCTCAAGATAAAATGTATTCAAATAGTGAAGAATAGGGTGGTTGGCCCATATATAATCAATGCAACTGCTATTATTTCTACTATTATACTATGTGGTATTTGTAAATTGTATATGAGCTGCCAGGTCATATATGTTGTTGTATTGAAGGAAGTGGAAGAGTTTGTATTTAATTGATAAAGATTGTGGATTGTTGCTAGAGGTATTAAAGTCTCCCATTATTATAGATTGAATATTTAAAGAAGTGGCTTGCTGAATCCATTAAATAACAGTGTTTTGAGTTTGTAAGTAAAGTTGAAAGTTATCACAAGACAAATAAATGTTGATAATTCTAAATTTGAAATCATGTTTAAAGAATAGGTTGATGGCAATAGCATATCTAGACTCAGTGAAGATATTGTGAATATGTGTTTAAGCTGGTTTTGAACTATAATGGCAACTCCTGCTTTAGCACTGTCTGTACAGGACCAAAAGTAGGTAAAGGATCTAGATTTTTGGAACTAGTTGTTTGCCTTTTCTTTAAAGATTTTAGTTTCAGTAATGCCAATAATGCTAAGGTTATTAGAAAGACAGAAGTTTTCCCAGACTTGTCTTTTGAGATCTTCATTATATTCTCTTATATTATGGATGCAAATTGATAAGTTCAGACTTGAATCTTGTAGTTTGGTAGGTTGGTTGTCCTCAGGAGGTTCTCTAGGTTCCAATATATTATGAGATATATGTAGGGTTTGAGTGCTGAGGTCTGTTGTATTAGTTTGGTTGTTTAGAGTTGAAGGCTCTGATGTATATAGAGAAGTTAAGAATGGGTTGTAAGTTATTAAATAGTTTTCAATATTATTATCAGAGAATAATGAGGATCTAAGAGGTAATTCTCGATATTTGCTAAAACTAAATTGTTTAATTATTTTGTAGTTGAGTAATAGGTTGTTGTTATGTGGAAGATATATGTATATTTCTGAATTAGTAAAGTTAAATGAGATAGTTATATTATTCTTAAACTGTAGTTGCTAGAGCAGTTGTAGAAAGGATCTTAGAGTTTGTAGAATTGATACTGGTAGATGCTTATAATGAAGTAAAAACTTATTATAGCAGAGTTCAGAATCTATTGTTCTGAACCCTCTTCCTGAAAAGGAGGTTCTTGTTGAGAGGAAGTATCTTGCTGAGATATAAAGTCCTGTTGAGAAAGTGGTAATAGTGTAAAGAAGAGTTCATCTTCAAAATTGATTGGTAAGAAATTCATTTTAAATTTTTGTTTAAGGGTTTGTTTAGCTTAGAAGAGTGCAGTTTCAGAGTAGTATTTAGTAATGGAAGACATAGGTGAAAGGTTATCTTCTTATGTGTCTTTGATGAGGTCAAAATAAGTAATAATATGAGCAAAAAAATTGAATTCAATAGAATTATGAGTTATAAGCTCAATTGCCTCTTGTTTGGTTTTATCACTTATATTGTGGTTTTGAGCCACAATTGAGTAATATAGTGAGAGGTATTTGTAGAAGTAAATGCTTTGACATTTTTTGTTGAATGGTACTTAGTTTAGATCACAAGCTTTTTCTTCAGCTTTGGTAGCAAGTTGGTTAAAAATTGAAATAAGTATTTGTGTTTTGAAAAAAGCTTTATATTTGGCTTTAACTTGAAAGATAGAGAAGTTAATTTTGGGTTCAATCCATGTTACTTCTTTTTCGGATAGAAGTTGGGAAAGGTTTGGTAAGAATTGTCGATTGTGTCTGTGATTAGGCACTCTTTGTTATGTAAGTTATAATTGTTGGGATTACGATATTTGCATTTCTGGTTTTTACATATGAGGGTGTAAAAATTGGTGAATTTGATAGCATAAAATTTTCTGTCCTGTGTATTGAAGGGCTTGGGAAAGCTAAAATTAGTAGGGATATAATTGGTTAAGTAAGAAATAAATTGTCTGCATATATATACTTGTAGACTTAGAAGAGTTTCTCTTTTATCAGAAGGGCTACTGAATTGTTTACAGTAAATAGGGTATTGTTGGTCAAACCATTTATTTAAGTTCTCATAAGAATTAAAAAGAGATGGTATATGGTATTGCTTAAGGAAGAGTGTCTTAGGTAGGTTGAATAGTATGGTAGTATTATATCTGGAATCAGATTCGATAGAAAAATAAAGTTCGTCTAAATCAACTGATACAGCTTCAGTAGTAATATGAAACTTTTTAAGTATAAAGTTAAGGTCTTCTATGAGTTTGGTATAGTTAATGGTCTGGTACTGTTCGAGGAGGTATAAATGAAGCCATGCAATATTAAGACAGACTTAAAATCTTTGTTTATATGTATATAGAGGGTAAGTAAGAGATGATTTGAAGATTTTGGTGTAGTTAAGTTTTGTAAATAGAATGGTTGTAAACTTCAGTAACAAGTTCCTGAGTATAAACTCGATGTCATCAGCAAAATTTGTAAGCAAATTAATATCGATTTATAATAGCTAGAATAAATATCGATTGTAATACCCTCTAATGATTTATATCGATTACAATACTAATTGATATGTAACGGCTAAGAATAAATATCGATTGTAATACCCTCAAACGATTTATATCGATTTTAATACCCTCAAACGATTTATATTGATTATGATACTAATCAATATGTAACGGCTAAAAATTGATTATAACAATTTGAATCGATTTTTTTTAATTATGTCAGGTGTGATTGAAAGATTCAAAACGTTCATTCTGCCAAAAATTGTTCATAGTTCAAAAATCGGCATAAGAAACCACCTTTTGTGCTCTATCAAAAAGTTTTTACTAGATAATTTACTATGTAAACTGCTTCTCTTTAGATCCTAACCCAATCTTTACCCTAACCTTAACGAATTTTAAGAATTTTGTTCGCATTGCCGACCTTGTACACAAAATTTTTCTTATGCGTTTTAAAGACCAGGTGGAAGTACTAATAATGTTATACTGTGACTAATTATTTATAATAATATTTTTTATTCTTTTCAATTAAAAAGTAATTAAATTTTATTACAAACTAAAAATACAAATTATGCAATACAAATTATGCAATACAAATCGCTAAATTATTAGCAAAACAAAAACAAACTAATTACAACTCATCATCGTAATTGTTATCAATATCAAGACCAGTAGCAAACAATTCATCCATCTCATCCTGCGAAAGACCCATGGAACTACTACTTTGAGAAAAAGACCCGGGCTCGGTTTCAGGAGAAGTTTGTCACGATTTTTCACCTTGAGACAAAGCCTTCGTTTCATCATCAATTATTGATTCCACTGAATTATAAGAAAGACCACCATTGCTATAATCATTCTACATTTAATTGAAATATTAGTATTTATAATTTAGTAGTTAAAAATAAAAAAGAATAAATAACAAATACTAACAAGGTATTTTTCAATTCGTCTTTTCATATGCTTCAGAGAACATATAATACTTTTGGATCTTGGGTTCAGGAATATGTCACATACAGCGAGTGTAAATGCACAGTGTTCATTGGTTAAGACAGGGACTGCAGCTTCTGTAAATACAGCCCTTGCAATTTCGGCGACCCAGAATGTTTCTTCAGTTTTATGTTCAAATAGTAAACGATGACAATCGCTCACTAAAGGACTTTCCTTCCAGGCTACTATGTTTGATGCTGAGGCATTGCTTTTAAGTGATGGTAATCGTTCCGATCCAAAAACCTTCTACATTGCTGACCTAACGTGCTGCAACACTGAATCTCTATAATTCTTCATTTTTAGAAGAAGCTTTTAAAGTAAATTATAGAGAAAGAGATTAGAAACCATTTACTATAAAATAAAATAAAAATAATTTATTAAAAAAAATCTCCCGATTGATAACGTACAACACTAAACCATTTGCGGTGAAAGCGATTGGTAAACAAGTTGAGGCTCATATTGAGTATGTATTCAGGGAGGTCTTCCTCCATGTAACTTTTCAAAGTTTCTTTAAGAACACTTTGGGTTGGGTAAATTTGTTTCGGAAATAAATGTTTTACAATGCCATTATATATTTACTGTAATTTAAAAAATTAGTATTCCATATAAACAAACTTAATAAAAAGACATATAAAACATGTACTTACGTC
>CAJVPZ010000673.1:0-17653 GCA_910592135.1 Racocetra fulgida | reverse complement strand
TAAATATAAAATTTAATATTAATTAAGTATTTAAAATTTTAAATACTTAAATAATATTAAATTTGAATACTTATTTAATATTTCTATTTGTCAAATATAAGGTTGTGTTTAGTTTAATTTTGTGATGGTAAAAATTATATACTACTAAATAAACTAGTCTTTACTTTATATTTATCAACTTAATATATGAAAATAAAAACCTAATAAAAAAAAATTTTTATTAACTCAATTATTATATAAAGATTAAAAATAAGTTTTAAAGTATTGTTCATATGAATATTCTTGTATTTAAAGCATATGTATTGATGTACTGTATTTGTTGTTACTGCTTTGTATTATTGCTGTTCACAGTAGATATATAACTGAATAATTTATTTCTAGTTGTGTTTAATCTAATTTAAATAGTAAACAATACTAACTATTTTGGTAAATAAAATATTAATTCTTTGGAAGTAATAAACTAAATTATCTTTTTTTTGTAAAAATTTTCTTAAAAAAAATAGTAGGCCAACAAGAGTATGTAAAACTCTTTTTATAAGTTTTACAGTTGTATAGTCTAGCTTCTAAGTTTTCATTATACTTGACAAGTGTATATTGGCAGTATTGTTATAAAACAGTTGTAAACAGCAAGTTTGGATACTTTAAATAATTTTAACAATAAATAAATTAAAATTACTTAAAATTTTTTTAAAATAACCTATATAATCTAAATAAATATGTTTAGTATCTAAAAAATATATAATTATATACAGTATTTTTTAACAAATTTATTAATTATTAAAGCTTGAATATACTCTAGATATTTTTGGATACTTGGATATTTAAATGTTGAACAGTGTCAAAAAGCCTTTAGATAGTCAAAACATATATCATTGTGTGTTGGCTCATAACAACTTGTTTTCAGAATTATTCTTCTGATTTGGATATTAAATAACTTGAAAGTCTGTCAAAAAAGAAAATTTAACCTTAAAAAAAGGTTCCAATCATTTGCCCGATATTTATTTGCCCAACTATCACTTGCCCGACATTTTAAAATGTTATAAAAGTGATTGTTAGTAAAATAAAGATATTGGGCAAGTAGTTGTCAGGCAAATAATTGTCGGTCAAGTGATTGTCGGGCCAGGCAAATGATTGGAACCCGATACTAGGTGATCAACAAATATCATGTGTTAAATCTGCTTGCTTTCACGATATTAATTGGTTAGATGCAAAGATACATAAATTTTCTGTACAAATTATTAGTTCGGATACATATTTCCTACGCAAAGAATTTTCATTAAAAATATATATATTTATATTAAGAATATTGGCTGCCAAACATTTAGCAATACTTGTCGAAAATATAATACTGGATATCACTATTATTGTAAAATATAACGACTAAGGAATTTAATCATTTTCAAAAATCTGTTGATATGTCTCTTATACCTCAAATAACTTCTGAGACTGAAGATTTTAACGTGACACATCTAATTAGAGTTGAAAAAAATGAACGTGAGGCATTCATTAATTATCAAAAATTAGCAGACATGGGGGACGCTAGTGGAATGTGCAATCTTGGTAACTGCTATAAAGATGGAATTGGAATTGAAAGGGATGAAAATAAGGCATTCATTTATTATCAAAAATCAGCAGACATGGGGAACGCTAATGGAATGTGCAATCTTGGTAACTGTTATAAAGATGGAATTGGAGTTGAAAAGGATGAAAATAAGGCATTCATTTATTTTCAAAAATCTGCAGAGATGGGGGACGCTAATGGAATATGCAACCTTGGTAACTGCTATAAAGATGGAATTGGAGTTGAAAAGGATGGATACAAGGCATTCATTTATTATCAGAAATCAACAGAAATGGGGGATGCTAGTGGAACATCTAATGTTGGATATTGTTATGATAAAGGAATCGGAGTTGAAAAGGATGAACATAAAGCATTCATTTATTATCAAAAATCAGCAGAGATGGGGGACGCTAATGGAATGTGCGATCTTGGTAACTGCTATGCTGATGGAATTGGAGTTGAAAAGGATGTACATAAGGCATTCTTTTATCTTCAAAAATCAGCAGAGATGGGTAACGTTGATGGAACATATAACGTTGGAGATTGTTTTAGAAATGGGGATGGAGTTGAAAAGGATGAACATAAAGCGTTCATTTATTTCCAAAAATCAGCGGAGATGGGAAACGCTAGTGGAGCATATCAGGTTGGATATTGTTATCGACATGGAATTGGAGTTGAAAAGGATATAAATAAAGCATTTATTTATTATCAGAAATCAGCAGAGATGGGGGACGCTGATGGAATGTATAATGTTGGATATTATTATAGAAATGGAATTGTAGTAGCAAGAGATTTAGAAAAGGCCAACGAATGGTATCAGTTGTAAGTTATTTTATATTATTATAAAACCTTATATGAATATTTATTTTATTAATAACTACTGTATAAATTTGTTAAAAAAAAAAAAATTCAGAGAACGGAATCAAATACTAGGTAAGTTAGTTATTATTTAAATTATAGATTTGTTACTATGTTTGCTTATTTATCAAATGATCTAACACATAACAATTAATTTTTTCAGCAACAAACAGGAAAATAGATGAAAATTTAGATATTGATAATAATTTAAAAAAAATACTAGCTGAAAGTGAATATCCATTATCTTGGATTCCTTATAATGAATTGGAAATGATAGAAAATTTAGGGCAAGGTGGATTTGCAACAGTATATTATGCTAACTGGATAGATAAAAACCGAGGACTTAGTACACCTGTTGCACTTAAATTGCTTCATAAATCGAAGGAAAATAATGAAGAATTTTTAAAAGAGGTAAATTAATTTATGTGTAAGCGTGTTAGATAATTCGAAAATTTATATACTAACGATTTGTTTTAATACTAAAGTTAAAAGCATATTGTGATATTGGCAATAAAAATCCATCATTTTTAAGATGCTATGGAATATCGAAAGATGATATTTCTAATAATTATATTCTTGTTATGGAAGTAGCAGCAATTGGTTCTTTAAATAGCAATCTTGCCTCTGTAGCACAAATGGAATGGAAAGATAAATTAACATTATTGCATTGTATTGCTTCTGATCTTCAAATAATACATTCTCAAGGACTTATTCACCGAGATTTACATAGTGGCAATGTTTTGTTAGATAGTTTAAGTAGTGCATATATTGCAGATTTGGGACTTGCGAGATCAATAAATATAGATTCGAGAGTTGAATCTGATGAGATTTGTGGAATTTTACCATATATAGCACCAGAAGTCTTTAATCCAGAAATTAAAAATAGAAAATCATATACCAAAGCATTTGATATATATTCATTTGGCATAATTATGTGGGAAATTTTATATGGAATACCAGTGACTACACTTTATAATGGTGTATTTAGCTCGCATTTGCAAGAGAGAATAGTACTCGATAAACTAAGGCCTCCAATTGTTGAAGAAATTTTTGAAGAGATTCCAGAATATACAGAAACTTGTTATGTTAATTTGATGAAACAATGTTGGGATGAAGAACCGGAAAAACGTCCACCCGTAGACAAAGTCTTAGAAGCTTTTACAAAATGGTTAAATGACGAACAAATATTATTAGAATTATCCAAGTCTCGTGAAAGATGTATACAAGTAATAGACAAAATAAAAAGTGAAGGAATTATCTATTCTGGTGAAATTGATTCTGATGAAATGTATTCTGATCAAATTTACTCTGATTTAGTAAACGAGCTAATTAATTCTGTTTCAATTTCTTGCAAAGAATTCAACATAGTTGAATTATAATTTATAAATTTATTTTGCATTAAAATTCACTTTTGACTTAGTCACAACCTTGTTATAGTCACATTATTTTTTGGTTCTAGCTAGCTATTATAAATATATAATTTTAACCTTTATCTAGTTATAATTTTTTATATAATCACCAAATTTTTGTTTTCCAATTTGTATCAACATCTGAATGTAATTTTTATTACAAATTTTTATTATGGTTAATATATAATATAGGTGATCAATTTATTAATGCCTGCAGACAAATTCTTGTGAGCCCACCTATATTTCGTTACTTCTAATTAAGCTTAATTAAATAAATTAAATAAATAAGCAGTCAAACCCTGAATTTTTATTGGATAGAACCGGGCCAGTTCAATGATCCGGTCAATGGTCTATTACAGTGTTGTTAATTTTTGCTTCCAGTGGGAATTTCTAGTCTTCCAGTGGAAATTTGTAATAGTAGAAGTTCTAGTGACATTATTAATTTGCTTCCAGTAGAGTTCCAGTGGCCTTCCGAGTCAACAACACTAGTCCATTACTTGGACCAGATCTTTGGGACCATAACAACCATATTGAAATACAGTATTATAAATTCTAAGAGACCAACATGAGGATTGAATAAGTTGAGTATGCATTTTAATTATTTAAATGTAAAAAAAAAATTAAAGAATGTAGATAAATAAGTTGTAGATAAGTTGTATCAGATAATTTGAAAGTGAACTATTGTGTATTCAGTATAATCTGTGGTTTGGTAGTTCCCACTTTAAAATGGATCCGTATTATTTTACCGAAAATCACTTCACCGACAGCTTAGTTCATCGACAATTAATTTACAGACAAACTTTTTTTATAGACAATTAATTCACAGATAAGTTCATTTCACAAGCAGTTTATTCCATCGACAAAATTTTTTTTTATAAATTGCACTAACCTTAACTCTAATTCTAAACCTGACCCTAACGGCAATGACCAAAATTACTTTGTCGGTGAAGTGAACTGTCTTTGAAATGGACTTGTTTGTGAATTAATTGTCGGTGAACCAAGTCTGCAAGTTGTTGGTGGAATGATTTTAACGGAACCGCTTTAAAAGAATGTTTTTTACAGTTTGATTTTAGATTCAAGATCTTTAGCAGTTTTTAGATCGCACTATAATACAGTAGAAGCATTAGTCATTAGTCTATAAAATCGTGCGTATGTGATATTTTTACTTTGTATTCGGTGTGGTGTATGCATCGACTTAATAATGTCGGACAAATTATACGTATAAAAGTTGACAATCGCGTTTTTTTATTGAGAAGCTCGAATCCATTTGTGATCTTTTTTATTGTTCAAACATTTACCATTACGACGAATTTATGAAATAGAATATTTTGAATAACTATGAAGTGCGTCATTTACTATTTGTTTTTTGACATTTCTCATTGTAAAATCATATAGATAACGTCTAACCCATCTTCTCGTGAAAAGATGAGTTAGACGTTATCTATATGATTTTACAATGAGAAATGCCAAAAAAAAAAAAATAGTAAATGACGCACTTCATAGTTAGTCCAATACTCTAATTTCATAAATTCGCCGTAATGCAGTAATGAATACATGGAATTAATGTGATGTAAAGGCTACTTAAGATGTATAACACAGTATATGTATAGATATAGCTGAGATACCATGTATGTTGTTAATCCACTATGGCTAAACATATAGTTAACCTACAAGGTTAAATATAAAAATCATTATTAAAACCATATAAAAGATACAGTATATTTTTTGTAAAGCAACATATATATATATATATCTTATTATATACTTTGAAACTGTTGATATATATTGCATTACGCATCAGACATCTTTAAATTAGCAAAATTGGGTTCTGTTCATGTTTAGTTGAAGAATTGTTATACTTCGCATGATTAATTTTTATTGGCCGCATCTTTTTTAGTCTTTTTTTCAGCTTTTTTTCATGCCGACAGCTGAATCTTGGATATAAACTTCTGTAACACGCTCGTCGTATGCATGGCAATATTTGAAGTACGTACGTACGTATGGACGTGTCTTTAGACGGATAAAATCATGTGACAACGGACTTTTTTATGATATAAACACCAGATCGCAATAGAGTTTTATTTTTTCCAACAACTCGTTAAATTAAATTAATCTTCGCTTAAGCAAAAATGAGTGAATTCGAACAAGTACCCGATCAAGAAGCCGATATTCAAGAATCAGAAGAGGAGGAGGTAATAAATGATTCCTGCGTCGAATGCTGAATACCATATTTAGATCTTTTTTACATTATTTGGTAAAGCTTCAACGTCATCACAAAGGATATATTTTTCTTTTATTTAGGAACTTTTCTATACTGAAATCGACGAACTTCAAAACCATGGAATTGGTGCTGCTGATATTACTAAACTTAAAAGTGCTGGTATTTGCACTGTGCGGGTAATTATTAATTCTCGTTTACTTCGTATCCACCTAGATATAAAGTATATAAATATGTTTTTTTTAATTCATAAAACAGGCAATTCACATGACAACTCGAAGAAATCTTTGCAAAATTAAAGGACTTTCTGAAGCAAAAGTTGATAAACTTAAAGAAACCGCCTCAAAACTCCAGGTTATTGGATTTATCACGTGTTTGGATATACTTTTTCTTAACTATTCATACTTTTATTTTTTTTGTTAATTGTAATTAGTCTGCTTCTTTCATAACTGCTACTGAATTTTCGCAAGTGAGGTCGAGAGTAATGTATATATCAACAGGTAGTAAATCGCTGGATGCGCTTATAGGCGGTATGTATGATTCGATCATCATTAACTAGTCACTTTGCAACATTTATTTGTTAAACTGTTACTGCGTTTTCTGTTCTATGCAATAATATTCTTTGTTCACTTTCAAATAGGTGGTGTTCCTACTATGTCAATTACTGAAGCATTTGGTGAGTTCAGAACCGGAAAGACTCAAATCGCTCACACTTTGTGTGTTGTGGCGCAGCTTCCACCTGCCATGGGTGGAACAAATGGAAAGGTATCTAAATTTTTACATTTCTTTAACTTAAAAATGTTGCTTAAGTGAATTTATTAAATTTATTGAACTTCATTATTCCCTTATTAAGGCTGCTTTCATAGATACTGAAGGTATAATAAATTTCTATTAATTCTGTTATTTGATTTCATAAACTTAATAAAATAAAAATTCAATAAATTTCAGGGACTTTTCGTCCAGAGCGCATCAAAGCTATAGCTGCGCGTTTCGGAATTGACCATGAAGCTGCCCTTGAGAATATTCTTTTTGCACGCGCTTACACTTCTGAGCATCAAATGGAGCTTATTATCGAGTTGGCTGCTCGGTTTGCTGAAGAAAGAGGAGTATATCGATTATTGGTATATATGAATCTGTTATTATTATTATTTTTTTTTCAACTAATTGTTATTCAATTGTTAATATTTGTGACTTATAGGTAATCGATTCCATAATCGCTCTCTTTCGAACCGATTATGCTGGTCGTGGTGAACTTGCCGAGCGGCAACAGAAGCTTAATATTATGCTCAGCCGCCTGACCAAGATTGCAGAAGAGTTTAACGTTGCTGTTTATATTACAAACCAGGCAAAAAATTATTCTGCAAATTCATTTATCTATCAAATGTTCTTTTGACATATATATATCTTTTTTCAGGTCCAAGCTGATCCTGGAAGTAATATGATGTTTGTAAGTGATCCTCGTAAACCTATAGGTGGCCACGTTCTCGCACACGCGTAAGTTATCTTTTCAATAATTCTATAATTTTATTGTGTTTAGTATTTGATTAAAGAATGTTATTTAATTAATAGATCCACTGTTCGCCTTTACCTGCGCAAAGGTCGTGGTGACGAACGAATTGCCAAGGTTTATGATTCACCTGATATGCCTGAAGCCGAATCTCGTAATTATATTATAAATTATTTGTTACTTGCTTTCTATTTTATCAAATTATATACGTTGAAATCAATTTTTTAATCTTTTTTTTTTTTTTTTGTATTTTACAAAAAATGTAGCCTATACTATTTCGTTAGGTGGTATTATTGACAGTTCTAGTTAATACACTATTTCTACTAACCAAGAAATATCCTGCAAATTATTCACTTAAATTATAATACTAAAATATTTAAAATATTTATTGCAAATAACTTGTATCTCTAAAAATATACAAATGAAAAGCTTATTGTACAAATAACTTGATCAGTCAAGTTTTATAACTCTTTGAAAAGTGAATTTGTCGTTATAAAACACCCGAGTTTTCGGGATTTTTATTGTTTTGTTTTTTCTTGCTGTGATTGATGCAGAAAATTCTACTAGAGTTGCGCAAATTGTTTAGACTAGTTGGCTCAAATTGTATGATAATTTCTTATTAGTATATGTGTGTATGCATGTGAAAATCAAATTTTTATTAAAAACTTCAGTAATACGTAAGAGAATTAAATTTCTACTTAATATATTGCCGTATGTTTCCGAAAATAAGCTACCTTTTTTGACCAAAATTTTACAGATCAAAATATTAATATTTTAGAAAAATTAAAATATCTTCGTACAAACTTATTTAAATTGCGTGAAACTTTCAGAATATATGTATCTTTATGTTCTGAACAACTTTACTTAGAAGCCCGAGTCAGTTTACTTAGTAAAATTATGACATTTATATGCAGTGACTGAGATTTTTCTAAGATTTTTTAAAAAACTAGAGGGTAGTTTATTATTTATTTTCGGAAACATGCGGTATATAATTTAGTATTAATTTAATCAACAACACATTCTATTAGTGTTAGAGAATAATCGAGTCTTAAAAAAGTTCTTTTTCTGGATATAGTAAAATACAAAGTTTAGAAACGAATTGATACAATTGTAATTTGTTTTATAAAGCTTAATCAATAGATTCTATATATCTAAATTGTGGTACAGTACAATCATTGTTACACATATATATAATCACAAACTAATATAAAATGTAAAAAGGTAAAAATGCACTTATCTTTTTAAAATAGATCTCAAAAAAAAAAAAATAACATTCAAATTTATAAAAAAATTAATTTTATTTTATTTTATAAAAATCTTCAGAAAATCAATTTTTATATTATAAATCTTATTATAAATCATAAAAACATGCCAACTTTAAAGAGCTATACTACAAAATTTCATTAATATAACTACTTTTGTGTCTTAAGTAAAAAATGATTCTAATCTTATTCTAAATTGATTTATGTAAAAAAATTTCTTTTGAAAAAATTGTTAATTTCGTCCCTTTTTGCACCTAGCCCATACATAAGCTTATATATCGCACCTCTAAAATTTTATATAATAATTTAAGGTTGATAGTTAAAGGTTAGGGGTAGAACATAATATATAGTAAAATTTTGCAAGGAATTTTTTTTATTAGAATATTAAAAGCCGTTTCATAAGCAAAATTTTGAGATATCAATTTCTTTAAAATTTATTGTTACACCTGATTTTCACGTTATATTGCAGGTATACAATTTAATTGGTATGGTGCGATGCCTAATTAAGTCCAATTTTAGAAATCTTAATCATTACATATAATCATTTTACAAATATTTCTTTGAAAAATATATACATTTATATAATGTTTTAAATTTAGAAAATTTGGCCTGCCAAAGTAACTATAATTTTATTTATTAATCGTAACCACTGCTGGCGCGCAAAACGTATAATCAATTAATTTAACTTATAAAAAGTAAATACACTTGACCCTATTCATGTTGATAGTAAGATTAATGAGGGATCATAGTAAAGTTGATATATATGAGGGTATATTAAAAATTTATAAAAATTTGTCTTGTGGCTTAGGTTGATACCAATGTAGGTTGATATTAACGAGGGTCAAGTGTATACAGTCACTCTCTCTAAACTGAACCTCTCTAAACTAAACACTTATTAAATTCTCTGAGAACTGAATGAAAACCTCTAGAACATTTGTAAATTTTATTATAAAATTCGGATTAGCAATATATAACTCTTTGAGAACTGAACTTATAAAAATTTTTACATATAAAAATCCTTAAGAACATTTTTTTACGGAATAAAGAGAGTTGACTGTAATGATCAAAATAAAATTTTATATCTGCATTCATTAACAAACTAGAACACGCATTTACATTTGTCTAGATTTTTTATAAATATGTAATATTCTATGCATATGTTATTTTATTTACTTAACAATGTTAACCATTCGACCACAATATTTCGTGTTATTATTAATGCACATATAATAATGTACCTGAATACTATAACCTGTGCTCTAATTAAATAGTAATAATACTTCATATGTTAAAATAAATTACTTCTCTTTTGTATATGCCTATTGAATATAAATAAATCAGTTAACTGATAGAAAATGTTAAATTTAAATTATAAAATAAGACTGTTTATTGCTTATATAAATTGTCATCAACGTTTTTATTGATATTCGTTTGAACTATTATAAGCTTACCAAAATCGTGTTATGCATACTTGTACCATTCTGTTCGTTAAAACTTATAGGGAACAAAAAATATGTGTTCCGAAGCACTTATATCAAATAATAGCAATTAAGAAGTCTATAGAGAAATCATCTTCAAAGGTTTACTGGATCTTCCGAAACGTTAACGTTAATCGATGATTTTAAAAACTCATACAGTAGCTTAATGTAATCACATAATTATTTCAATTTATTTACAAAAAAATTATCCCATGACCATTACTGGGGTTGGGTTGGTTTGGGTTGACCCATTCCACTAAATTAGACTTCAATGTTTTGCTCCGGGTTGCTCCAAATCTAAAGGCATAATTTTAAACCCACTCCAACTTGGGTTGGGTTCTACTCCAGAGTGCTCCGGAGTAAGCTAATCCATTAACAACCCTAACCATTACTCACAGTAATTGTATCTATTCGATGCGACCCTTGTTTCAATCACTAAACTTTTATTGACCATGAAGGGAATTTCTATGGGCCAATGATCATGTGATTATTTCTATCGGCTCACGACCTTGTCAGCTTCAAGGTTTTAAGCCATTTTGTTGATACCACTTAGTAGTAGATTTGTAGCCGTTGGTTCGTAACTCATCTCGAGCCGTTTACATCGCTATCGGGATCTACTCGCCTGATATGAACAAAAAAGATCATTTATATGTTTATTTAGTATGATTAGAAACGAATATCTTCGATTCATCTTGGTGAGACATTCTGGTATAAGAATCATTAGACTCTTTTTGATAGACCTTCGATATATGATCTGCCACTTTATCCATCTCACAATATTACCCCTTTTACCTTATAAAAGTCAAAAAATATTATCAACATTAGTATATTAAGTTATTCAGAAGATCAAAATATGTATTTTCTAAAAGCTTGATACAAATTGACTTTTTATTAATACTATGTATTTTTATTTTTTATGTCTTACAAAAGATTGAGAACCGATTTTAAAATTTGGTCCTGAACCAACCCAGGTTAAACCTGGGTTTGGAACTTATTATATAACAACCTTGCTCTTGGTTTTTAATTTGAAACCTAAGTGTTTTAGAGCTTAAACCAAACCTAAACTAAATTTACCATCCTCACATCGGATAATGAATGAATGTCATAGACTCATCGTCTAGAGCCTCAGTTCCACTTTCCAAGCGACGAACAACCTTACCAGGCATTGGCAACTTCGATCCTACTATATAAATCATTTCCCTAAGAGTATCCATCTCAAATCGATCTTCACAATCTTCTATAATCTTAAAACATTAATGATAATTAAATATCACTTCAAAAAAATTTGAAAATATGAAACTTTGCTTAATATTACCAATTCCAATTCAGCAATACTTTGAGGTCTTAAATTAATAAGCTGTAATTTTTCTGATTTGGTGAGATTATATCTTTTAAGGTTAGTTAAAGTTGCCTCGATTTGTTCAGGTGTTTGAGTTGACGAAGGGGATTGTTGCGATGACAAATTTTGGATAACCTTATTAAACAATGAAAGGTTGAATCGAAATAATTTTGTTCTGATCAAATCCTTACATAATAACTCTTTTGTAACATAATTTAAAAGAAATCACGATAAATTTGTCTAAACTCACTTCAAATTGTATTGTCTTCAAACTTTCAGCAAATTTGACGTTCGGATCGATTTTAGCTTGTTCTCGTTGCTTTTCATCCATTTCTCTGAGAAGTGCCAACACTTCATAATTTGAAAGCATCGCGTTACGTTTATCAACGATCTTGAATAATTTTATAAATTAGAAAGAATCATTTTTTAGTAACTTTTTTTCTTATGAAATGTCTTGAAGGCAAAACATTATTCTTGACCCAACCTAAAAAACAATATACATCGATTTTAATTCATGTGATCAAGAAGATATTAATCAGAAAACTACGCAATATAAAATTTCGTTTTGCTTTATTAAATATATAGATTGCTTATTTTTGTTATTAACTAAAACTTTTATTTATTTTCTTTCTATATGCAATTACTATGATAAATTTTTTAAATAAACTAGTATTTTTTTTGACTTAAATATAAATCTGGTTTCGTAATTTTTGTCCTTTTACAACTTAATCATTATTAAAAAATTTGGATTTAATATAATAAGTCTTAAAAGACTATCTATCGAATTAAAAAAATCGCAGGGTTTACAACCAGTGTTGGAAATCGTATGTTCACAGTGTTCACAAGAGCATAAATTTTTTAAAAAAATTAAAATTTTTTTATTTTATGTTCACATTTGTGAACATAAATAATTTTTATTTAATTAATAAAATTTTATTTATGAACATTATTTTTTTTTAATGTGAACATGATAAAAAACAAAGTATGTTCACAAAAATCATCATACTGTCTTATGAATTTCCAACACTGTTTACAACTTGTATCAGTAATCATCCGAAATAAATTTTATGAGTCAAGAAAGATGTGTATACATATATATATTTCAGGATGGGTCAAGAAAAATGAGTTATGTGTATCAAGAATAATGGTTTTGTATCTTGAAGAGTTAACCTACGTACATGCATTTTAATTTCGTAGAGTATTGCTATCACTACCGTTATTTTTTGTGGTATTTATAGGCAATGATGCTGTATTACACAAATGCTGCAGATCATGAGATAAATAGATAAATTTCCACACGCGTTGTAGAATTTCAACAACGCGTTCGCTTTATATTGTTTTATACTGTGTATTTAAATAATCTAAAAATTTTCTTTAACATAAAATGGAGTATGGTAGCAGCGGTGATATGTGGTGTTTTCCTATACTAAAGGATGCCGAGATTGAGGAATTTTTTAAAGAACTTTCGGTAGATTTTACCGCTCAAGATATGAAAAAACCTACTACAGCTCGCATATTCATTGCTTTCGGTTTCATAGTAGAGTATACAACGGGAGCAACAGCGGAAGAATGGGGTGACACCGATTGGTCTAGTAATCTAGAAATGCGATTGCGTAAAAGAATTCCGGGTTACGATAGACCGGTATGTTGAGCCATTTAATTATTAAGTTTTAACATTTGATATAAAGTGATTTTTTTTTTTAAAAAAAAAAAAAAAAAATTTATAGGAATTTTATTCTGAGTCGATGAAGATGATGGCAATTTACAAACGAATGTAAATATTAAATGATTGGTACCGTTTCTACGTATAATAATTCTTTAAATAAGATTGCTCCTATTTGATAGGAAAAAAGTTATGGTAGCCATAGGAATGGAAGAATTTTCATTTAATGATGTTCTTAGGCCAGAAGTATCTCGACTTCGCGTATTTCTTAGTGCTGCTATTAATTTTATAAGATTTCGTGAAGATCAATTGCACATTTTCAATGAATATGAAAAACATTCTGTAATGCATATCTATATATATATATATATAGTTTTTTTTTAAAGAATTAAATCTAATATTCTTTTTAAATTTTATAAAAGGAGGAGCTTATGAAGCACAATGAAGAGTTATCTGAACGATATAAAATGCTTTTTGAACAAGTTGAAAGATCAAAGTCAGTCCAACTTATTTTATTATTTACATGTGAAACTATTCACTGAATTATCTAAACAAATAGGAAAAAACGTATCGAAGATGAGAGTGAGGTTAAAGAATATTTACAAGAAAATGCTAGCCTTATGAGCAGCATGCGTGAGTTGAAAAAGAAACAGACGGGTCTATTAAATGAGATAGCTACTTTAAAAAGCGCAAAGGCTGAATCAGAAGAAAAGATCGTAAATATGACATAGCATATTATATCTACAAATTTGTTAGCATTTTATCGCATTAAGATTGAATGTTCGTTCGCGCTTCATAGAATAACACGCAGTTCTTAGTGGTAACTGCAAAGCAAGTTCTTGAGAAGCTTAAGAGTCGCATTGTAGTAAACCCAGAAAAGCTAAAACAGGTTTGAAATTGGAGGTATCCATAATTCAAAAAAAAGAGCTTAAATATTAGATTAAACCAACTGTCTTTTTACTAGACAATTGAAGAGATGAATCAGACCATGGCAAAAGAAAAAGACTTGATGCTTGGGCTCGGTAAGAAGGTCCGTGAAATTCAATCAAAGGTTGACAATCTGTCCATTGTGGAAGAGGTAACATATTTTTTTACACATTCTGTGCAAATAATTTCAGAGAATAAAGTGCTTATATAGCTCAAATTCAGGAAATAACGGCATGCAATAAAATATTGGATGAAGTCATCAACCAGAGGAATAAATGTGAAAAGGCGAATAAAGACTTACGAGATCTTCAGGAAGAAATTGAGAATAAGCGTCAGCATTCACGTGAGTTGCAAAAGAAGGAACAAGTAAGTAGAAGTAGAATTTTTAATTGATTTTCGTGATATTTTGATTTGTTAAAATTGCTCGAGAATCTGTAACCAATTTATTCACTACCTTGCTTTGTTGTGATATTACAAGCTATTGTCTCGACAAAAGCAAAATTTGGAAGATAGGCTTCAGCGTCAAAGAGAAAAGCATAAACAGAGAGTTATAGAAACTGAAAAGAAAATCGAGGCATTACAGGCAGAGTACGACCAAATTCTAGAGGAACGCAAAGATTTTGAATTGAAGGCAGCCCAACAAAAGAAAATTTATGACGAGACGTCAGCAAAAGTAAGGATTTCATTAAATGTTGACAATTGGTAGTTTGTGAATAATTATAACATTTTAACATCATTTCGAATGAATCTATTTTAGTGCACAGACTTATTTCAATTATGGAATAAAGAGAAGGCTGAAATCGAATCCGAATTTAAGGCTTTAAAGGATAGAATAGAAGGATATCACCAAGAGATTCTTTTAACTTGTAGAATTAATGTTTCTCCTAATTAAATACAAAATTTTTTTTACATTTTATAATTAACCGAATTTAAATAATAGCGGGTAATATTTATATGTAAAAGGTATTAAAATGTTGAAATTAAAATTTTGAAAATGAATTTCACCCATCTATAGACAGTATTATTACCTAATATATATTTATAAACAGTATTGTCAATTGACATGTATTTAAACAAACAAAATGTTGATAAAATTTGTTATGACAACTTGATTTAAAGCATTATTTGCCACTAAATTTTACATATTTTTAATAATAAAAAATGTACCATGACAAATTACATTGACATCCAAAAAAATTTATGAACATAGTATTGTTATCCCCCCCCCCCACAAAAATATTAAGAAATGTCACTAACCTTATCGGGATTGGTCTTTTATCGTTAGATCAACCAATAAAATAATTTCTATGATACCATTGTACGTAAACTGGTTTTTTTTTTTTTACAAGAAAATGAGATTAAGAATTCGAAGTCAAGATAAAGTTCACATTATTAATGATTTAACCTCCACGTCAACTGTGTTTGAACTAAAAAGCGCAATTCATGCATTAAGTGGAATTAGCCCTCATCGACAAGAGCGTAAGATTTTTTTTAAAATCTAAACAATTCAATTCAATAGTTTCGCGACTTTGATGGAATCCCACGTTCATAAACAGTCAAAATAGGATATCCACCTCGAGTCTGTGGTGCGAAAGACGATGAAACCCTATCCTCCGCAGGTATTCAAAATGGTGACCAAATTATTCTTAGTGAGAATGCCCTACCGGAAACAACCAGTAGACCTGTTGATGAGATTGTTAGTTCTTCAGAAGCGGAAATTGTATCAGTTCCTGTAGAAAGTGGATCAGTTATCTTAAGAGTATGTAATTGTGATTCATAGCTATGTTTGAAACATTCATGACTATATAATAAATGATGAATTCAATTATCCTCATTAGGAAATGGAAGATGATAATTCGTGCTTATTTCGTGCAATCGGTAAGCCACACAACGATAATATGATCCCTATTATTACTATAAATTTCTAGTCACTTAGCATGCCTATTTAATTATTTTAATTCATGTGAACGTCAGGGTATGGAAATCTTGGCTGTCCTTCATAGTTATTTCTGTTGATATAAGATACTCAAGTGTTTATTCGCATCAAAAGTTATGTTTTGGAAAGATCAGCCGATATTCAGAACCTTAGAAATAGTAAGATTTTGGTTTATCTGTTAATTTGTACTTATTAATATGTCTTTCATCAACCATTAAATTATTTGAATTATTTTAGCTGTTATTAAATGCATAAAGGAGGATCCAGAGACTTACTCTGATGTGATTCTTGGCAAATCGCGAGATGACTATTGTTCATGGATTGCGCAGAAGAATAGTTGGGGAGGAGCTATCGGTAAAATAATGCATTCCTTTTATTTATTGTTTGGATTTGTTTAAAAGTTATTTCCCGATTAACTTTAATTCATTTAATTTTAGAACTTTCAATTTTTGCATCTCATTACAAAGTTGGTAAAGATTCTAATAATAAACAAATCAAAACGTATATTATCCATCAAGAAAGTTTAAATAACTAAATTCTAAATTAAAGAAATTCGTAGTGTCGATGTTAAGTCCGGAAGAATTGATCGATACGGTAAATTATGAGCCTTGTACATTTATTCACAAAAATCCGATTTTTCATCATATTTTAAATTTTCTCTACAGGTCACGGCATCTATGACCAATGTGTATACGTGATATACAGGTTCGTGGTGGACATATTCGCAAAAGCTTCAATACCAAAGAAGTGCGTCTTCGTTATACTAAAAAATTCATTTTTTTAGTGGTATACGTAAGCATTGACTAGCTCGTTTTATTACTTGTATTGAGGAATTGAACATCTTTCATTTCTATTATACAATTATTAAGATTATGACTCGGTCGCTCTAACTCCAATGATTGGAGCTGACAAAGAATACGAACAAACAGTCTTTAACACATCAGACGAATCCATTCTAAATGCGGTAATCAAGATTGCCGATAAAATGAAACAGGTAATTCGTAAATTAATTCTGGGCATTGTTCTATAATGTAAATGCACTATTCATATCGTATTCTGATCGTTATTGAACAGTTGCGTAAATACACGTACACTTCTGATTTCACTATACGTTGCGGACAATGCCAGAAAGGCTTGAAAGGTGAACAAGAAGCTATACAACATGCTCGAGAAACAGGTAAAACAGTAATATAAATTTTCTGTTTTGTTTAAATGGATAGTGACATGGTGAAATATAATTTGATGATAGGTCACACTTCCTTTACCGAGTATGATGAATAAAATTATTTCTATAACAATAATACTGTTTTAATGTAAGATGATTTTTGTCCCGAGAAAATAGTAATTTATTAAAAATCATTTGAAGTTTGGTACTTGAGCTTATTCAAAATTTTAGCAAAAATTCAGCTGATATTGGAAACGCCCACAGCAAAAGCAGGGGATGGGACTATATAATATATAGTCCCATCCCCTGCTTTTGCTGTGGGTGTCCCCA
>CAJVPZ010000672.1:0-17656 GCA_910592135.1 Racocetra fulgida | reverse complement strand
CCTTCGTTTGGTTGGATCTACTTTAGTTAGAGATAAATTACTTGTAATTTTGAATAACTTGATCTCAAATAAACAAGAGCAGGATTGCCGAATTATAGTAAAATATAATGATAAAATTTTATTTTTTTTTTTTAAGTTTTTAAGGTTCAGATGATAAAGTTTTGATAACAACTTGGGGTTTCTAATACTGTCGTTTATGATATCGAGCAAGTCTATCACTATTGTAATATTTTTGTAAGACTTATCCTTTATCATTAATAAGTTGATAAACACTGTTACCAAGTTTAGAATAGATAGTGAAAGGTTCTATTCTTTTATCTTCGAATTTCACAAAGCGAGATGCTTTTATATCTTTTCATTAGATCCAAACTTTGTCTTCAACTTCAAATTCTTCTGGCCTTAGTCACTTGTCATGTTTTTCTTTTTGTTTCTTTTGCGATTTTTCTGTATTATTCTTAGCTTGTTCTTGAGCTTCTGTTAACTTGTCCATAAGCTTAAAAGCTCGGGTCAAAATACTATCTTCTAAGTCTATTTCTGTTTCTGTTTCAGTAGTAGAAAAAATTAACTTTATTAATAGAATAGCTTGTCTTCCATATATTAACTGAAATGGAGTATATCCTGTAGTAGCATGCTTCTTGGTCCTGTAAGCAAATAATACTGTATACAAATTGAGATCCTAGTCTTCTTTAGTTTCTACTTTTGCTAGTGATTTGCACAAAGTTCTGTTTAGTCTTTCTATCATACCATTAGTTTGAGAATAATATTGTGATGAAAACTTATGTCATATAAGAAAGTTTTCATATAAAACTTTCATTACATCTCTTCTAAAATTCAATCCTTGATCAGAGAGAATAATCTTAGGTATTCTATAGTGTTATATAATCTCTTCAAGGATAAACTTTGCAAGGATTAAGGCTTTGCATCTGGTATAGCTTGGGCTTCTGGCCAATGGGTCAAATAATCTGTTGCAACAATAATATACTGGTTGTTGCGAGATGTTATTGGTAGAGGTTCTACCAAATCAATTCTAATTCTTTTGAAAGCTTGTCCTATTTTAATAGGATGTAATAGTTTCTTTCTTTTAGATGTGCCTCTTTTCTAACATTGTTTACAGATCTTTACATATTTCTTAATATCTCTATACATCTGGTCCTAATAATATCTTTCTGTAATTTTATAGTACATAGCATCTATTCTCAAATGTTCAGCAGTAGGATGACTATGTATCATATATAAGATAGAATCTACTTCGATCTATTTAATAACTCTAAATGGTTTAGCAAAGTCTTGTTTGTTTTTCTTGTACAAAAGTCTGTCTTTAATCATAAAGTATTTAGTCTGATTTTGAAGTTGTTTCTGTTAATAAGTAGTTAAGTCAGAAAGTATATTATTAGAGTTTAAATAATTAAATAGATTTTAGTATTAATTTAAATTCATTATTTAAATTCTGGTTAATCAGAGTCTTGAGAGTACATCTATATTAGAGTGAATTCTACTCGGTTTGTATATGATAGTGAAGTTATAAGATTGTAGTTTCAAAATCTAGCATCCAATTCTTCCTTTTGGTTTAACAGTTTTAAGCTATTTTAATGAAAGGTAGTTAGTTACAAGAGTAAATTCAGTAGCTCCAAGATAGCTGTAAAAATGTTCAATAGCTTATATAATGACAGCATATTCTAGTTCTATTACAAAATAATTCTGTTCTGCTGATACTAGACTTTTGCTAGCATAAGCAATAGGGTATTCCTTTCCATCTCTATCTTTTTGACTTAAAGTAGCTCCAAAGCTATAATAAGAAGCATCGGTAGCAAGAATAAACCTCTTGCAAAAATCAGAGTAAGCTAAGATAAGTGCAGTAATTAGCTTTTCTTTAATAACATCAAAGGCTTGTTGCTGTTTGTTTCTTTAATAATAGAGTTCATCTTTGTAGAGAAGTTAGTTTAGATCGAACTATGGCAAAGAAATTTTGGATAAATTGTTAATAATATCTAACTAAACCAAGAAAAGATCGTAACTTGGTAGTGTTTTTTGGAGGTTAAATCTTCTATATAGTTTCAATTTTTGAAGGGTCAGAGGCTATTCTTTTAAAGCTAATAATATGGCTAAGAAAAGGTAAAGACTTCATTCAAAAGTTGTACTTTTCAAGGTTGAGCTTTAATCCAGCATCTCTTATTCATTGAAACATAATTTTTAGATGCTTCAAATGGTCCTCAAATATTTAGGAGTATATATTCAAGATATACAACTACAAATTTCTAGGCAATTCTTTTGTATATTTGGTCTCTAAGTCGTTGAAAAGTAGCAGAAGCATTATATAGTCCAAATAGCATTATATTAATCTTATATATTCTATACTTTGTAATAAAAGCAGTCTTCTCTTTATCTTTAGAGTCTATCATAACTTGTCAGTATTCTCTAGCTAAGTCTAAAGTTAAAAACCATTGAGATCTTGAAAAAGCATTTAATATTTTTTGAATTCGAGATAGAGGATAAGCATTCTTTTTAGTAATACTGTTAAGTTTTCTGTAATCAATACAGAATCTTAACTTCCTATTTTTCTTTTATACTAGAACAACAGATAATGTCTAAAAGCTTTCTGAGGCTCGAATTATGTTGCTGTTCATCATTCGTTCAATTTCTTGCTTAATAAATTCTTGTTCATTAAGAGGTACGTTATAAGGTCATAACTTGATAGATGGTATATCTTTTGTATAGATTTTATATTTAACCTTATCTGTTCTACCAAGTTCAGTAATATCTTTAGCAAATAGGTTAGCAAATGCTTCTAGTAGGGCTTTGAATTGCTGTCTTTGATCATGTGTAAAGGGTTTTATATCTGTCTTTTCTAAATATATTCCTCATAGGGAATTAAAATATCTATAATATATACGAAGTTATATTTAAGGGTATTAGTTTGCAAAGCCTGTTGCAAAGCTTCTGTTTCTGTTGGTAAGTCTTCTAAGCCTTTTAAGTTTTCTAAATCTTCAGGTAGTTTTTCGTCTTGCTTAGGATAGCTCAGAAATTTTGTGGTATAAAGGCTATATAAACATAGTAATCAGCTTGTTTCTGATGGTGTTAAATTTGTTGTTAGAAAAATTTCATCATCTTTTTAAAATTTTCCTCTAAGTATTGGACTCTAGCTTCTAGTTAGTCAATAATCTGGTCTTTTTCTTCATTCTTCCTCTCCTCAAAAATAGTGTTCTCACTTATTTTAGGCTGTTTTACAATATCAATATTATTTTGTAATGTTTCTTCTAATAGTTGTTTTAAATTAACTATATTCTAATATAGTTTATTCATCTCTTGTTCTATAAATACAATTTTATCATGGTGTATTTCTTCTATATCCTGCTCTTCTAAAGGATTTGGTTTGTCCTTTTCTTAATAATATTCATCACAAAGACCTTGGTTTATTTCTAGTTTGATATATTGTTTAGCAAAGAGAATTCTTGACAAAAAGCTACTTTTCCTTCAAAATTCTTTCTTAAATTCTTAATTGCTTTGCGAATATCAAAGTCAGGTTGAGAAGTATTGAAAGATTCATTTAAAATTCATTATAATATAACTTCTTCTGTTCTGCTCAAAACAGAATAGTAATTTTCTCAGAGGTCCATTCCCTATTGTATCTATCATTTTCTTGCTCTTCTATAGCTTCTTTTATAGTTTTATAGTCTTTAGCAAGTAAAACTTGCACTAAATGATAAATTCAGTCTTAGTTCAAATTATACTGATGTCTAGCATTCCTGGTAGACTCAGTATAATGCCTAATTCTATTCCAAATTTCATAATTTAGATTATATTGTAAGTCCATAAAGATTTTATAAACATACATATATTTTAGTTTACAGAACCATAATTCTTCTCATATGCTTTCTATGTTATGCATTCTTGATCTGGGTTTCTGAATATTACAAAGTCTACAAGTTTGACAATTATTTAATCTTTTATATTTATTAGGGCAGTTAATAAGCACATACTCAAATTAATTACAATAATAGCATTAATTTCTAAGGCAGTCTTTGTATTGGTGGGTAGCTTGGCTACAGGTCTTATATGAGAGTTTTCTTTGCTGAGGTTAATAGATAGTCCATCCTTAGTTTTTATCTTCTGAGGATACAGAAAATGCATAGGCTTTATGAGGCATTAAGTATTCCTGCTTATATAATTCAAAGTCTTCTGGCTTAACACAAGTTGGCTGCTTTTTCTTTGGCTATTCTTGCTTATAAGAAGTGTTAAAAACAATTTTCTTTCCTTTTCAATAGAAAGTATATTAGCAAGTTTTTCAGTTATAATTAGCTTCTACTTTCTTAGACCAATCATTTCTAAGTAATATAGAATATGAAGTAGCAGATATTACTTTAATATCTAAGGGGATTAGTCGACCTTGAATTCTAATAGACAAATTTCTAATAATATTTTAGGTCTGGAGGTAGTACTAGTAGCAGCAACAATAAGACTCTTAGATGGCTCTTTAATTTTTAGTCCAAGTTCTTTTACAGTTTGGTGTAAGATCATACTGATAGAAGCTCCACTGTTAATAATAGCAAGGTAGATACGATCCTGGATATTAATATAATATTTGATAGGAGTAATAGTACTAATAGGCTGGGGTTTAGTATTTTCCTGATTGGTTTCAATAATATAAGTAGTAAGAGCAGTTCTAATAGAGTAGTTGTCTAACAATCTTTCTAATTATTAGAATTAGAAGTAGGTTGCTTTTCAGCCATATTAACATTTCGATAATAGAGAGAAGATGAATGATTAGACCTAGGTCTTCATCTTTTTTGGCTTCTTTCTCTAAATCTGTCTCTGTAATTTCTGTTACGAGATTGATTTCGGTTTTTATAATTTCTATCTCGAGATTGGCTTCTATCTCTGTTTCTTTTATTATCATTATAGCAGTTGTTGCTTTTTCTATTATTGTTATTGTTTCTCCTTCCATTGTATCTATTTCTTTAGTTATCAACTCTTCTTTTTTTACAGTTGGCAATAAAATGTCCTGGATTACTACAATAATAGCAAAGGGCTTTATTCTGATTAGAGTTATATTTATGAGATAAACTAGACTCTCTTTTAGCTGTATAGGCAGGCTTAAATTGTAGTTTTAATTATTGCTAAACCATATTAATGGCTAATTTATCAAAGCAATTAGTAAGATTATAGATAGCATCTATTACTGAATCTTCTGGTGAGGCTATTAATCTTACAGTTTCTCATTATTTAGCAGCAGCAATTGCATTATTCAAATTTTCGGGGCTTGATACTTGAACAGGAATTGCATATTCTGATCACAATCCTTTGATAAAAAAGTTGAATAATAAAGGGATCAGGGAAGGCATGTTCTGGGTTTGGATTTACTTTCTTTTTCAGTTTCTTAAACTGAGCAGTATAGATATCTACAGTATTAGCTCTTTGTTTTAGATCAAAAAATTCTTGTTGCCAAATAGCTAATTTCTTGGGGGTTGTAAATTCTTTTAAAAACAATATTTTGAACTTGTAGTCATTATCATAGTCATCACTATTGTATGACTAAATTACATTGTTAGCTAATTCTTTTAACCATTCCTTTATATTATCTTACATATAGGCTTTGGCAATTATAAGGGTTCTATCAGCATTCCAATTATTCACAGTAACAGCTCGCTCAAATTCATTAATTCAGTTAACAGGATCTTTAATACCATCTTTTTTAAATGGTTTAATCTTGATAAGTGATTTTTCTCCTCCTTCTTCTCTAGCAATAGTTTCAGCTAATTGAGTTATAGCTTCAGTGTTTTCTTGTAAGTCATTCATATTTCCTTCTTCGTCAGTATCTAAACTATCTAATTTATATAAAGGTATTAAATTAGTTTGTTCAGAAAGGAAGTCTTGTTCTAATATATCTTTTGATTCTGTTTGTTCAAAATTTGTTTCTTCTTGATTACAGTAGATAGGACTAGTTGTTATTCCAGGAAGTTGTGGATAGATTGGTGAATAAGTTGAAGAATAAGTTGAGAATAAACTAGAAATTTCTTGATAAAGGTGATTTGGAGATGGACTAGGTGTTTTAATATTAAGATAAATAGACTGATAGTCTTGGTCTAATGAAGTTGTAGAGGTAATGACTTCCTTTTCTGCAGTACACACTGATGCAGTTTCAGCTATAATTGGAGTTTCTGTAATTACAGAATGAATATCGTTTTGGTGTGATTCTGAAGTGGATGAGAGTTTAGTTCACTGAGGATTAAGAGATGCAAGAGTTCTATAAACTCTTTGAATAAATTTAGATGGAGAGATATGAGATAAAGAGGCTTTCTTAAGATTAACACTTTGAGTATCAGATGGGTTAAAAATCTTTTCTTTGTTTTTGGTTAAGTAATTTGAGTAGGAGTTGTAGTGGAAGTAGATGCAATAACAAATGTCCTAATTCTAATAACAGTTTCAGGTAAGGATGATGATAAAATAGGTGTAGTAGCTTCTTCTAAAGTTGGTTGTTCTTTGTCTGAATATAATGATTGAAGATAAGATTAGGTAGCAGTAGGATTATTAATAAAAATATTGTAGTGGTTGCTATAAGTACTGTTAACTCTGCAAAGATTATAAAGAAAGTATATGTTCGCTAGAGATGTTGAGCAGTTAATTGGAGGTTAGGCACTGCTCTTTGATATTGGCAACTAAAAATAATGTTTTGAATAGCTATGCGAGCTTTATCTTAGTTAGCAGTAGCTAGTTAATAAAAATTAGAGTAGGTTGCTTTACTGTATGTTGTAGTATGATAAACTTGAGAATACCAATTCCAGAATTCATCAAAACATCCTCCAAAAGTAAGTATTATAGAATAATACTGAGTACAGATTAAATCAGATGCAAGAGTTTGAAGAACAGTAATAGCAAGAGAAGGGTTATTGAGATGGGATTGTCTATGCTTTTGAATATTTTCTAGATGATAATGAGTTAACAAATCTCTCATAAAATAAAATAAAAATCTCAGTAAAGAAGATTAGTAGTAACAAATGATAAAATGATAGAGAAAAATAAAATAAAATAAATCGAAAAAAGTTGCTAGCAGTAACAAAATAAAATAAAATTTGTGAATAAAACAAAATAAAATAACTTGAGTAAAGATAACAAAATATAATTCTAAAATTTAAACAAAATATATGTATGGCCAACAAGAAAATTAGTAGTAGTAGGAGGTAAAAGTATAAACTTCTTGTTAAAACAATTCTAAAAACAATTCAATAATTAAATATAATTCAAGTTGAGTTAGTAGTGGTATACCAAAAATATAATTTCTCAGGATGCTTTTTCAATAGCTTCTGCTGCTCTAAGAGAGTTGAAAATAGTTTCTGCAAGAAGGTTTCTTTTCAAGAGAGAGAGGTTTGTTTCCAAGAGGATAAATTTTGCTCCTTACAAAATTTTATATTTTTGCCAGAAGGCACCAAAATGTTACAGAGTTGTAGCCTTCTTAGTAAAATACAACCAAATAACAAGATCACCTAGTATAGTGATTGATTATTACAAATATATATAGGGTGAAAGTGTAGTTGTTCACTTAATTACACAGCAGCAGACAAATAGTTTGAGATAGTAACAGTATATAAGATAGCTTTATTTAATACAAGAATAATGTTAAGTCTTGTCTGTAGAAATTACCCTAGAGGTGAAATATCACACTTTACAAGATAAGAGGGATATTAAAGTTTAAGCAAAGTGTAGGAATTTAAGAATTGGCAGGAAAGGAGAAAAGACACCCTTTATATATCTTTTCTGCCCAAAGCAAAGATACACAGCATGCAAGAAAACATTAGAGGATAAGTAATATTAGTAGAGAAAGTTGGGGATTGTACTAGAGAAAGTTGAGAAATTGTACTAAGGAAGTTGGAAGATTATACTGGGGAAAGTTGGGGAATATAAACATTCCTCGATTTGTTTATATTTATTTATTGATTGTGAAGGAGAACCTGAGGACATTGCGACATGATGTGGAGCTTGCAATGTGGTATCTCGTGTTCAAAACACTTAGGATTTCGTGTAGAGGAATCTGGTGAATTCTATGTAGCAGAACTTGGGAGAAATTGTATTACTCTTTTGTGGTACCTTTTGTGTAATCTAAAGTACTCTTTTGTATAACCTTGTATTACTTTAGATCATGTGAAGTCATGTGACTGTGCTACACTTTCTAATAGCCAATCAAATTATTTCTATATATCAACTATAAAATTACTATCTAATATAATATAATAATATACAAAATAAAAATGTATTAAGGGGTGTAGCGACTTAGTGAAGTGGTGAAGTTGTCGCACCTCCAAGCAGTAGAACCAGAGTTTGAATCTCACTAGTGACGAAATTCGAATTTACAGAAAATGCATTTGGACAACTGTATCCTATTGGGTTATAGAACCTGTAACAGGATCACACCAGCTTGTACTGAGAGGCAGTAGAATAATAAGCATAACGTACGAGTTGCACGGCAGTGAAGCTGCCGAATAAATCCAGGATATAGGAGTCTGCTTGGGAAGACCCGAACAGAGAGGTAGTACAAATCTTTGATGGTATTACCTAATAATCCAAAAAGGGAAACCAGACGGCAGGAAAAGGGTGAACCAAACAGCAGAAAAAAGGGGAACCAGACGGGACTGAAGTGTTTGGCAAGGCACTCTATCAACCAGGCCACCAGCTGAGTAACTAGAGGAAAAGAACCCAATCATGGGTACCAGGAGCAAATCACAGCTCTTCTGGGCTATCTGGATTGGAAGTTTGGTGAACCGGAAGTAAGGTTTAGTTTGGGAAACCAGAAGTAGAGCTTAGTCTAGAAAACCGGAAGTATGGGTTATTAAATATGTACTAGGGTTTGAATGAACTTTGTAAAGGCACAGAGTAGGTAACAGTAGCAGCTTTGGCTTGCAAGTACTTGGTCTCAGCCTAGGCATAAGTTACTGAAAAACTAGGTGATACATATGTGAGACATGAACCGCTCTAATAGGTTTACTACAAGGTCAAAGGACCCTATATAGAAGTGTGTATCCATTTTAAAGACTTAGCAGGCCTTAGCGGCAGGTTCCTCTTTAGGAAAGATATCTGATGGCATGAAGTTAATCAGAGAGTTTAAATAGATAATCTCATAGTTGGGTTATAGGTATGGCATCTAGTATAGATCTAGGATAGACAAACTACTTAAATAGGCGCTTAAAAGGCACAGATATAGCTAGAATATACTCTCATTAATGTAACAAGATCAGGCACTGTCTATATGACTATGCTGGTATCAAACTAAAAGTTTAATAAACTGTGCAGACCTGTGAGTGATTACCTTAATATTAAAAATAAAAATAAAAATAAAAATAAAAATGTATTAAATATAACTAAGAATAAACTAACTAATAATATATATAATAATGTATAATTCTAAGCTAAAAATAACTTAAATTTCTATACAAAATGCTACACTAAAATCTACTTTGTAATAATAATATTATTATATTTATCTTAAAGAAGAATTTAAAAAATATATAACAGCATCTTTAGTGGTATCAGAAGATGCAGAATTAACAATTTATACAGATAGTCTGGCCGCCATATAAGCACTTAAGAATAAAGATAGGAAAGAAAAAGAAAGAAAAGCATTCAAGCTTAAAAATGCAAGTCTTTTATGTCAAATTCAGAAGACATAGAAGTTAAAGAATCTCAAAATATAGCTTAAGAAAGTTAAAGGGCATAGTGGGAATATGTATAATGAAAATGCAGACAGATTGACAAAACAAGAAGCAAGAGAACAAAAAACGATCACAGCAATATGGCCTTAGACAAAAAGGTCACATATACTAGCAAGATGGGGGATATTACAATAGATAGTCTAATGAGAGAAGTTGTAAACAAACTAGTTTTAGCTACTATAGATGCTGAATGAGCAAATTTAGATAGAAATAGTAGATGCTTAGATAGAGAAAAAGAGAAGGAATTAAATTAGAGAGAAACATAGAGGTGGCTAGATAAGAACAAGAGCAAAAACTATACAAGTAGGGAAAAAAACAAAAAGTTAACATTTCAAGTTAGATGCTTAGGAGAGCTCTTACTAATCTTGACAAAACTAAATACAAGAAAACCTGAAGTATATAAAACAAACACTTGTATAATATGCAAAGATAAAGCAGAAGGCATCAATCACCTTATAGAATACACAGCGTACCAAAAGATATAGAATATATTAAAGAAGAAGCTGGTGAAGAAGGCCTAAAAACACTGCAAAAAGAAGGCGTAACAAGAAACCTTAATAACAAAAAGACAATTAAAGACCTGTTTTTTGGCAAAACTCAAGAAGAAAGGATAGAAACAAGAAGATGTTTAATAAGAAGCCTTATAACCAAAAAGAAGAAGATAAAAATCGATAAGGAATTTAAGGATCCAAATATAATTCGCAAGGTAATGAATACGATTAAAAAGAAGTTTGATGAAAGGTTTAGGACTTGTATATGAAACTTCAGATGTGAACTATTAAATGACTAGGAAAAGGAAAATGGAATAACAAATGACCTCACGAAAAAGATGAGACCAAGAAAAAAGAGAATTTTGAAGGAATCAGATAATTAAGAAATTAGGGCTAAAGAGAAAGAAGCTTTAGAAAAGGCCCAAAAGAAAAAAGAAAAACGAGTTTTAAATTTAGCAAAAGAAAACAGGCAAAATTTAATCCAATATTATGTGAAACCAAATTGATCCTCCTGGACCAATTGTAGCAGAAATTGGTGATTTCTGACAAGGTTGGCAGCTTCCAGCTAAGGATTAAAGGAACCAAATCCTCAGAAAGTTGAGGATCCAACGTGAAGCAAATTTGGCTACTTAGACGGGTTGCATCTAAGCTAAAAAGCTGAGTGAGTCTTTATTAGTATAGGAATATAGTATAGAAAATTTATATTTACTATAATTTAAATAATAAAGGCAGAATCGCCAAAAAAAAAAATAAAATACAAAATATATATAATGATTAGTGATTACACTTGATAATTAACAATTAGCAATTATGCTTAGCAATTAATGATTAGCAATTACTGTATTTTCTCCAAAATAAACTATCACTGAAAATAAGCTACCTTCTTTTTTTAGAAGAAAAACATAAAAACCTCTTTAGCCTAAAAATAAGCTACTTTATAATTGTTAGTAGTTTCTCTGTAGTAAAGTCAAAATTTATTAAGTGAAAGTTGTTTAGACGATTAAAATACATATATCTTAAAAGTTTTATACTAATTAGATAACTTTTTATTAATATGTTTTTGCATGTTACATTTGATGAATTTTTTAAATTTTCTTAAAAATTTCTTTGAAATTCATATTCGTTGAATGTAATATACCAAAATGTATTAATAAAAAGTTATCTAATTTGCATGAAACTTTTAATATATGTGTATTTTGATCTCCTAAATAACTTTTACTTAATATAAATCATCGATTTACTTAATAAATATTTTCAGAATTGAACAAAATCAATTATATCCAAAAATAAACTACTACTGATTTTTTGTATTTAAAATCGTCCAAAAAAGGGTAGCTTATTTTTAGGAAAATACAGTATACTTAGTGATTACAATTAGTGATTACACTTAGCAATTTTTGATTAGCAATTATGTTTTACATTTTTTTTTCACTTAGGCAAGATCGTGCTAGTAATCAATATTTAATAAAGCTTCAATTCTGTGAAAGATTGTAAGTATGTTGCTATAACATTAAACCTATGATTTTAACATTCACAGCTGCTTCAATGAATGCCCATCAGTGATCTGCCGCACTGGTAAGATAAAACTAAAAGGTAATACCCTAACTAAAAGGCTTATCTGACCCACTGTTCTACAATAGGATACTGTTAATCTGATGATATCTTCTTATAGAGAAGTAAAAAAAAAAAACTATATAAAAAAAATACAGAGATATAGGAAGATACAATAAAAGATACAAACAAGAAAAGAAAAAGATAAGAGAAAAAATAAAAAAAAGAAGAATATAGGATTTTCACCCATACCGAATGGTCATAATTATAAGCTCTGTATTGAGCTTTGTAAAAATTATATACTACTATCTAAACTAGTCTTTAATCTAATTTATCTAATTAGTATATTTAAACAAAAACCTTAAAGAAAAAAATCAGCTTTTTTAACATCAGCACCTTATTAAGAAAATAGCACACAAGAGCTTATTAAAAAATCGACTCCTACTATCAGTACCGTAGAGAGGTTAGAAATTCATATTGTTGGTCTCAAAACATTATTTGGTTAGATTGTCACTTCTGAGGCACATAATCCATATATCTATATTTCATAAATATTTACATGTTTGTTGTGACAGAAAAAATATAAACAATGCTGACTAATTTGGTAAGTAAACAATATATTGATTTTTTGGAGAAGTAAGCTAAAACACCTACTTTTTTACAAAATTTTCCCTGAAAAAAAAGTGGAGAGTCAACGAAAATATGTGAAGTTCTTGTAAGTTTTACAGTTGTATAGTCTAGTTTTCTAGTATCTACTTAATATTTCTGCCAAAGACTCTTGCTCTACTTGTTTCTAAAATAAACCTTCTAATTTGGATGCCAAATATACTAAAAAGTTTGTCGAGAAAAAAAACTTAACCCAAGACACACAACCCCACCTAATATTCTTATACACCTGCTTCTTAGTATTTTATATATTGTAGGCTTTGTCGACAACAAGTTTGCTTAATGCAAAATCAGGAATATTGTTGTATTCATTATGTTGCTTTTCTATATCGTTAACTGTAGTTTGATTATTAGAAAGAGTGATTATGTTTTACAATTAGCAATTAGTAATTAATGCTTAATACTTAATGATTAGTGATTACAATTAGTATTTAGTACTAAATAAACTATGCTTAGTTGCAATGATTAGCAATTAGCTTTAAAGATATAAAAAGGCTATAAATTTCTCTAAATATATATTAAACCTATTCATCATTTAACTTAGATACAGACTTTTCTTTTTCTCTAAATTCTTTTTTATAATATTATAAGATTCTTTAGGAATAGAAACCTAAAAGATAGCTTATCTTATTTATCTTGAATAAATATATATTTTATCTATAAACTATTATCTACTCAAACTACTATAAAGAAAAGAATATTGTTTTTAAAAAGAAATAAAAATTATACTTATCTCTTGAATGCTACTATAAACTTGTGAAGAATCTCTATAGCTGTATTATTATTATAATACTACTATTAAAAATGTCACAATACTGTAATAGTAGTTTATATATAAATAGTATACTATAAGTTTTATAGTTTATAATATTTAAAATTTTTAACTAAAAAATAGTTTAATAACTTTTTAATCAAAACTTATAATTAAATAAACAAGTTTATTAAAAAAATAACAAAATTTTAGCAATTAACATAGTAAAATAGCAAAAATAATAGTATAAATAGCAATACTCTTAAAATTATAATTCTTTATTCAAACTATAAAAAATTGTATTAGAAATTATAAATCTAAATTAATTAAAAAATTTGTTATAGATAAATTAAAAAATTTTTTTAAAAAATTATTTTTAATTTGTATATTTTTAGTTTATAAATAATTTAAATTTTTTTATAATTTAAAAATAAATATATACAATATTATAAGCAATATAACTCTTCTAATGATCACTTAGACCAACAATTTCTAATTAATTTAAGTTGAAAAATTTGAAGTTTGATGTCTAAAACTTCCCAAGTTTCTTTTTTTAGTCACTATTAACAAAGTCTTTAATGTGATATATTGAGAAGTGAGTATTAAAGAAGTGGTTTTTAAGTTAGGTCAAGTCTTTTCTTGTCTTTAGTGAACTCTCTCCTATATTCAATATCCAAGCCAGAAGTGTTATTCTGATAACAATTAAATAAAAAAAACAGTAGATAGTAAAGAAAGAAAAACAATAAACAATCTGGAAAGCACTCACTATAGCTAAATCTTGCAAAACTTCTATATTCTCTTATTACTCTTTTTTTCAAAATTTTTAACAAAAAGTAGAGGATTTGGCTACTTCCTTTCAAAAAATCAGCAAGAGATTAGCATTGTTTACTTCTTTTATTCTTAGAAAGTCTTGAGTTGTGATATGATAAATAAGAAAACAACAAAACATATATAAAAAAGAAGTTTTAAGGCTAAATTAAAACTAACAATTATATATTAAAACTTTGAGATAAAATGTTCTAGAATCCGAATTAGATTTTATATGAGAGTTATAACTAGAACACTATATAAGATATGCAATATTCTAAAGTCATATGCATATAATTTTTAACTCTTATCACAGGTTAAAGTATATCTTGATTTGTTTTTATATTAAATAGCTCTATATATAAATTTCTATAACTATATAGATAGTTTTTTACTTGGTTAGCAGGTTTTTATATCTGTAGACAAGTTCTCTTAGATTTTAAAATAGTCTTTTAACTCCTTTATAATTTGGTTGTTTCTTTATATGTTTGTTTTTTTGCTTACTCCTTTCTTGTTCTATATTTATTACTTTTTTTTTTATTTCTTTACAAGAAAGTATTATCAGATTGGTGGCACTTTATTGTAAAGCAATAATTTTAACAAGGGCAGTGAAAATTATCTATTGATACTAGAGCTCAAATTTTCAAAAAGTTGAGGATTCTGATGAAAAAAATATTTACTTAAGCAGGTTACTCCTGGGTTATACTTTAGTACTTAATCCTGATTTGCTAGAATTATATTGCAATAATAAGACAGATTGAAAAATTCTTTATTTAGATATATGTAAAACAGTCTATAATAGATAATATAGGTTTAGCTAACTGAAATATTTATTTATAATCTGTTGCTAATTTATAAAATAAAAGAAAGAATCACTGAAGTAAAAAATAAAAATAAAAATAAAAATAAATATATATTGCACAAAAATAATTTTTATTTTCAAATATAATTATATAATATTTTATTTAATTTTTTAATATTTTAAAAAAATAAATCAGAGCTAAAAATTACAAAAATATAAACAAATATGTTTACAATTTAAAAGATTAAAAACCTTATATACTCTTGCTATCTACATTTTTTTTCGAGACAATTTTTATAAAAGTAAGCATTTTAGTTTACCTTCTCTAAAAAATTAATATTATTTATATCAAAACAGGTAGCATTATTTATTTTTCAAATCAGTTTAGTAATAACAAATATATAAATAAAAAATATCAATATAAACAATATATTAAACCTATATCTAATATTTAACTTTTCTATAGTTTAAAGTTAATGAAATTTTTTTATATAGTTTTTACTTAGGTCATACAAACTTAATAAATCGGTTCTCATAACATAAAATTTTTGAAAGTGACCCGGCAACCCGGCTTTTAATTTTATTTTTAAAAAATTATATATATAAAGAACATATAAAATTTTTTATAAATTTTTTAGAAAAACCCACCCAGATAGTAAATATGCTTAAAATTTTTTTTTAAAGTTTTGTAAAATTTGATCTGGCCGGGTTATGAAAACCGATTTATTAAGTTTATACGGCCTTAGATATACTAATTAAATAAATTTAGAGTAGAAACTAGTTTGTCTAATATAGTATTAGCAAATAAAACAATAAAACAAAGACTTTTTTTTTATAATCAAAAATTAGTCTTTTTAGCTTATCGCTTTATTAGATTATAGAATTATATAGTGCTTTTTTTAAAGTAGTCTCAGACAAGTATATTCTGATAAGAATATGTATAACTTTAGTTATTGCCTATTTAAAGACTTTGCTATTTCTATTTTTATTTATAGTTACTTTCTATATACTATATTTAATTGATGATTCTTCAGTCAACTGAAGAATAAACATAGTAAAATATGACTCAGTTTACTATATAAATTTAATATAGGCTGAATCTGAAATTGCTCCAAAGTAAACTTTTTTTATACTAAGTTAATCGATCTTGTTAATTAATTAAAAGTTGTAAAGCTCATTTTTGCAGTTTTAATGGTGGTTAAAGTGTCAAAATCGGCCTGGTGGATATCAAGATATCTTTAAAAAACATTTTTTTACTATATAAACTTCTTTGCAAATGTTATTATTGTTTGACTATTGTTTGCAAAGAAGTTTATATAGTAAAAAAATGTTTTTTAAAGATATCTTGACACCTACTAGGCTGATTTTGATGCTTTAACCACCATTAAATCCGCAAAGATAAGCTTTACAACTTTCAATTAATTGATAAGATCAATTAATTTAGTACAAAAAAAAGTTTACCTTGGAGCAATTTCATATTCAACCTATATTAGATTTATATAATAAATTGAGTCATGTTTTACTATATTTATTCTTCAGTTGATTGGAGAATTATCAATTAAGATTCATCTGTAGATTCCTTATTTAAATCTTTTGATCTGAGTTTTCTATACCAATTCATTTAATTTACTCAAATATGCGATATATTAGTTTAAGTTTCAAAATTATTGTGATCATCTATAAGACTACTGATATAGTTAACTAATTTTTTTTTGAGTATATTATTTGTTAGAACTTTTCATATCTACAATTCAGCTAACCTAATTTATATATATCTCCAAAATAGGTTTTCAAAAAAATCTATTTTATCTCTATCAAAACAATTTAAAATTTTTTATATATAAGAGAAAACTAATTTAAATAGTTATATTCTTTATAATTTGTCTTTTCAAAATAGTGTCCAAAAATTTTATTTTTTAAATAAAATAGATCAAAACCAATTTTATCTTCAAATTTTAATTTCATATTCTAAAATCTAAAATAATTTCATCGTATATATAACCTGGTTTTTAGTTAACATATATAGGCTGAGGTCTACTATTTGTATTTCAGTTTCTATAGTAAAATATTTTTCAGCTGTTTTGTTCTTACTAGTTTTTTATAATGTTTTAACTATACTATAGTCTGATTGCTACTATACAACCAACTTCTGCTTTTGTAAAATTTATCTAAACCTCAATATTTCTCTTCAAAACAATCTGATATTTTTACTTTTAGTACTTCTTAGCTGATCTCCTCAGACTACTAATCTAGATAGTCTAAAAGAGATATCAGTCTTTTGATATTTGCATTGCAGATTCTTTTTCTCTAATATTTTAGTAACCTGATTAATAAAGTATTTTCTCAAAGTTTGTACTATCTTTTTACTCTAAATTTGTTATATAAGCACCTACTGTTATATTAGCTTTGTTAGCTTTCTGTAACTCTAGGAACATATCTTAAATTTGCACTAACTAAACTAGCTTGTATATCTTTGTATAATTTTTTTATTATACAAATACTCAGGGATCTTTTAATTCTAATATAATAATTATTTGATATAACCGTAGTTATAGAGGCTCAAATTTTTTCAGGCATGATAATAGTTGCTGAATCTGTTTTTTCAAATTTAATTTTTACTCATTATAGAAATTAAACTTATATTTGATTACTTGAAGATGCAACAACTTCACTACTTTACTAAGCCACTATATTCTTAGGCTTATTTTTTTGTTTCTATATAAAAAATAATTTTATTAATAATTTACAATTATTTAAATATATGGAGAGTGCTAATAGAAACCAAATAATTTATTTCTATCCCTTAAACCGTTAGGTTTAGCGTACAAATTTGTACGCTAAAATATTTTGAAGAAAATTGAGCATGAAAAAAATTTTTTTTTATAAAACT